>JAPEVW010000239.1:192632-234230 GCA_027921565.1 Artemia sinica
AGTGTTGTGAGGTCCTCTACCCAACACCAAAGGGTTCCAATCCTCCTACCCCAACCCCGAAGGAAGCCCCCGGTCCTCAAAGGTTCTCTGGGCTTCCAAAGGGCCCCCGGCGCCCCCAAAGGCCCTCCCGGACCCCCAAAGACCCTCACCCAGTCCCCAAAGGTCCCCAGGCACCCAAAGGGCCCAGACCCTAAGAAGGCCATACCCGAGCCCCAAAGGTCCTCCCCGGTCCCCAAAGGTCCACCAGACCCCCAAAAGCCCTCCCCGGTCCCCAAAGGACCACCAGAACCCCAAAAGCCCTCCCCCGGTCCCCAAAGGCCCTCCCCCGGTCCCCAAAGGCCCTCCCCGGGCTCCCAGGGCTCCCAAAGGGCCCCGATTACTCTCTACCCCTACCCCGAAGGAAGCCTCCGGTCCTCAAAGGTCCCCAGGCTCCCAAAGGCCCTCACCCGGTCCCCAAAGGTCCACCGGGCTCCCAAAGGGACCCCAGACCCCCAACGGACCCACCGGGCCCCAAAGGGCCCAATCCGTGCTCAAGGCCCCCCCCGGACCCCCAAAGGTCCTCCACCAGTCCCCAAAGGCCCTCTCCCGGTCCCAAAGGTCCACCCAGGCACCCAAAGGGCCCAGACCCTAAAAAGGCCATACCCGAGCCACCAAAGGTCCTCCACCAGTCCCCAAAGGCCCTCTCCCGGTCCCAAAGGTCCACCAGGCACCCAAAGGGCCCCAGACCCTAAAAAGACCATACCCCAAGCCCCCCCCCCCCCCAAAGGCCCTCACCAGTCCCCAAAGGTCCACCAGACCCCCAAAAGCCCTCCACCGGTCCCCAAAGGCCCTCCCGGGCTCCCAGGGCTCCCAAAGGGCCCCGATTACTCTACCCCAACCCCGAAGGAAGCCTCCGGTCCTCAAAGGTCCCCCAGGCTCCCAAAAGACCCACTAGACCCCAAAAGGCCCTCACCTGGTCCCCAAAGGTCCACCGGGCTCCCAAAGGGACCACCGGACCCCAAAGGGTCCCCCGGACCCCAAAGGTCCTCCCCAGGTCCTCAAGGGTCGCCCAGACCCCCAACGGACCACCGGACCCCAAAGGGCCCAATCGGTGCTCAAGGGCTCCCCGGACCCCCAAAGGCCCTCACCCGGTCCTCAAAGGTCCACCGGGCTCCCAAAGGACAAGTCGGTCCTCAAGGACCCTCTCAGACGTGCAAAGACCCTCCCCCAGACCCCCAAGGCTCATCCCGGTCCCCAAAGGTCCCCTCAGGCTCCCATATGACCACTCCACCCCTCAAGGGCCCCTGGATCCCCAAACGCCCTCCCCGGACCCCTCCCAAAGAACCCCCTCTCCATTTTTTAACACTTTTTATGGCTTTATTATATCCTTTTAGAACAAGTTCCTTTCATAATGTCCCTCCTAAACCCATTTTCCAACTTGAAGTACTTATCTTTTTCACCCACTTTCTCAATGAAAAAGAAATTAGTTTTTAATCAATTCTAATTTTCCAAATAATATAAAAATTTTCCACTTTAGTTCAGATCTGTCTCGAAGAGATGAAAAATTTAAAATACTGTTCCAAATTTTTCGCAGAAGATAAAAAAAGTTCAAGTTTTCTTCTGAATTTTACCAAAAAGAACGTGCTCCAATTCTAATTTCTCCAGAGAAAACAAAATCTTCCACTTCAGTTCTATATTTCACAAAGATATAAAGAAATTTAAAGTTCAAGTCTAAATTTTTGCGGTGGAAGATAGAAAAAGTAATACCATACTTGTGAATATTTTCACGGAAAATAAAAAGTTCTAGTTCAATTTACAATTTCCTCAACGAAGTGAAGAAAGGTTCAAGTTCTCTTCTGAATTTTACTAAAGAACACGCTTCAATTCTAATTTTTTCAGAGAAAACAAAAAATCTTCCACTTCAGTTCTTTATTTCACAAAGACATAAAGAAATTTAAAGTTCAATTCTAAATTTTTCGGTGGAAGATAGAAAAAGCAATACCATACTTGTGAATATTTTCCCGGAAGATAAAAAGTTCTAGTTCAATTTACAGTTTCCTCAATGAAGTCAAGGAAAGTTCAAGTTCTCTTCTGAATTTTACTAAAGAACACGCTTCAATTCTAATTTTTTCAGAGAAAACAAAAATCTTCCACTTCAGTTCTTTATTTCACAAAGACATAAAGAATTTAAAGTTTAATTCTAAATTTTTCGGTGGAAGATAGAAAAAAAGCAATACCATACTTGTGAATATTTTCCCGGAAGATAAAAAGTTCTAGTTCAATTTACAATTTCCTCAATGAAGTCAAGGAAAGTTCAAGCTCTCTTCTGAATTTTACCAAAGAACAAAATTCAATTCTAATTTCACCAGAGAAAATAAAAATCTTCCACTTCAGTTCTTTATTTCACAAAGACATAAAGAAATTTAAAGTTCAATTCTAAATTTTTCGATGGAAGATAGAAAAGCAATACCATACTGTGAATATTTTCCCGGAAGATAAAAAGTTCTAGTTCAATTTACAATTTCCTCAATGAAGTCAAGGAAAGTTCAAGTTCTCTTCTGAATTTTACCAAAGAACACGCTTCAATTCTAATTTTTTCAGAGAAAACAAAAATCTTCCACTTCAGTTCTTTATTTCACAAAGACATAAAGAAATTTAAAGTTCAATTCTAAATTTTTCGGAGGAAGATAGAAAAAGTAATACCATACTTGTGAATATTTTCCCGGAAGATAAAAAGTTATAGTTCAATTTACAATTTCCTCAACGAAGTGAAGAAAAATTCAAGTTCTCTTCTGAATTTTACTAAAGAACACGCTTCAATTCTAATTTTTTCAGAGAAAATAAAAATCTTCCACTTCAGTTCTTTATTTCACAAAGACATAAAGAAATTTAAAGTTCAATTCTAAATTTTTCGGTGGAAGATAGAAAAAGTAATACCATACTTGTGAATATTTTCCCGGAAAATAAAAAAGTTCTAGTTCAATTTACAATTTCCTCAACGAAGTGAAGAAAGGTTCAAGTTCTCTTCTGAATTTTACTAAAGAACAAAATTCAATTCTAATTTCACCAGAGAAAATAAAAATCTTCCACTTCAGTTCTTTATTTCACAAAGACATAAAGAAATTTAAAGTTCAATTCTAAATTTTTCTTCGGTGGAAGATAGAAAAAAGTAATACCATACCTGTGAATATTTTCCCGGAAGATAAAAAGTTCTAGTTCAATTTACAGTTTCCTCAATGAAGTCAAGGAAAGTTCAAGTTCTCTTCTGAATTTTACCAAAGAACACGCTTCAATTCTAATTTTTTCAGAGAAAACAAAAAATCTTCCACTTCAGTTCTTTATTTCACAAAGACATAAAGAAATTTAAAGTACAATTCTAAATTTTTCGGTGGCAGATAGAAAAAGTAATACCATACTTGTGAATATTTTCCCGAAGATAAAAAGTTCTAGTTCAATGTAAATTTTCTCAACGAAGTGAAGAAAAATTCAAGTTCTCTTCTGAATTTTACCAAAGAATAAAATTCAATTCTAATTTCACCAGAGAAAATAAAAATCTTCCACTTCAGTTCTTTATTTCACAAAGACATAAAGAAATTTAAAGTTCAATTCTAAATTTTCGGTGGAATAGAAAAAAGTAATACCATACTTGTGAATATTTTCCCGGAAGATAAAAAAAGTTCTAGTTCAATTTACAATTTCCTCAATGAAGTCAAGGAAAGTTCAAGTTCTCTTCTGAATTTTACCAAAGAACAAAATTCAATTCTAATTTCACCAGAGAAAATAAAAATCTTCCACTTCAGTTCTTTATTTCACAAACACATAAAGAAATTTAAAGTTCAATTCTAAATTTTTCGGTGGAAGATAGAAAAAGTAATACCATACTTGTGAATATTTTCCGGAAGATAAAAAGTTCTAGTTCAATTTACAGTTTCCTCAATGAAGTCAAGGAAAGTTCAAGTTCTCTTCTGAATTTTACCAAAGAACAAAATTCAATTCTAATTTTTTCAGAGAAAACAAAAATCTTCCACTTCAGTTTTTTATTTCACAAAGACATAAAGAAATTTAAAGTACAATTCTAATTTTTCGGTGGAAGATAGAAAAAGCAATACCATACTTGTGAATATTTTCCCGGAAAATAAAAAGTTCTAGTTCAATTACAATTCCTCAACGAAGTGAAGAAAGGTTCAAGTTCTCTTCTGAATTTTACTAAAGAACAAAATTCAATTCTAATTTCACCAGAGAAAATAAAAATCTTCCACTTCAGTTCTCTATTTCACAAAGACATAAAGAAATTTAAAGTTCAATTCAAAATTTTTCGGTGGAAGATAGAAAAAGTAATACCATACCTGTGAATATTTTCACGGAAGATAAAAGTTCTAGTTCAATTTAAAATTTTTCTCAACGAAGTCAAGGAAAGTTCAAGTTCTCTTCTGAATTTTCTCAATGAACACACTTCAATCTAATTTCTCCAGAGAAATAAAAATCTTCCACTTCAGTTCCTTATTTCGCAAAGACATAAGAGAATTCAAAGTTCAATTCTAAATTTTTCGATGGAAGATAGAAAAAAGTAATACCATACTTGTGAATATTTTCACGGAAGATAAAAAGTTCTAGTTCAATTTAAAATTTCCTCAATGAAGTCAAGGAAAGTTCAAGTTCTCTTCTGAATTTTACCACAGAACATGCTTCAATTCTAATTTTTTCAGAGAAAACAAAAATCTTCCACTTCAGTTCTTTATTTCACAAAGACATAAAGAAATTTAAAGTACAATTCTAAATTTTTCGGAGAAAGATAGAAAAAGCAATACCATACTTGTGAATATTTTCCCGGAAGATAAAAAGTTCTAGTTCAATTTAAAATTTTCTCAACGAAGTGAAGAAAAATTCAAGTTCTCTTCTGAATTTTACCAAAGAATAAAATTCAATTCTAATTTCACCAGAGAAAATAAAAATCTTCACTTCAGTTCTTTATTTCACAAAGACATAAAGAAATTTAAAGTTCAATTCTAAATTTTTCGGTGGAAGATAGAAAAAGTAATACCATACTTGTGAATATTTTCCCGGAAGATAAAAAGTTCTAGTTCAATTACAGTTTCCTCAATGAAGTCAAGGAAAGTTCAAGTTCTCTTCTGAATTTTAACCAAAGAACAAAATTCAATTCTAATTTCACCAGAGAAAATAAAAATCTTCCACTTCAGTTCTCTATTTCACAAAGACATAAAGAAATTTAAAGTTCAATTCTAAATTTTTCGGTGGAAGATAGAAAAAGTAATACCATACTTGTGAATATTTTCCCGGAAGATAAAAAGTTCTAGTTCAATTTACAGTTTCCTCAATGAAGTCAAGGAAAGTTCAAGTTCTCTTCTGAATTTTACCAAAGAACACGCTTCAATTCTAATTTTTTCAGAGAAAACAAAAATCTTCCACTTCAGTTCTTTATTTCACAAAGACATAAAGAAATTTAAAGTACAATTCTAATTTTTCGGTGGAAGATAGAAAAAGCAATACCATACTTGTGAATATTTTCCCGGAAAATAAAAAGTTCTAGTTCAATTTAAAATTTCCTCAACGAAGTGAAGAAAGGTTCAAGTTCTCTTCTGAATTTACTAAAGAACAAAATTCAATTCTAATTTTTTCAGAGAAAATAAAAATCTTCCACTTCAGTTCTCTATTTCACAAAGACATAAAGAAATTTTAAAGTTCAATTCTAAATTTTTCGATGGAAGATAGAAAAAGTAAATTACCATACCTGTGAATATTTTCACGGAAGATAAAAAGTTCTAGTTCAATTTAAATTTCCTCAACGAAGTGAAGAAAGGTTCAAGTTCTCTTCTGAATTTTACTGAAGAACAAAATTCTATTCTAATTTCACCAGAGAAAATAAAAATCTTCCACTTCAGTTCTTTATTTCACAAAGACATAAAGAAATTTAAAGTTCAATTCTAAATTTTTCGGTGGAAGATAGAAAAAGTAATACCATACTGTGAATATTTTCCCGGAAGATAAAAAGTTCTAGTTTCAATTTAAAATTTTCTCAACGAAGTCAAGGAAAGTTCAAGTTCTCTTCTGAACTTTACCAAAGAACAACGCTTCAATTCTAATTTTTTCAGAGGAAAACAAAAATCTTCCACTTCAGTTCTTTATTTCACAAAGACATAAAGAAATTTAAAGTTCAATTCTAATTTTTCGGTGGGTGATAGAAAAATTAATGCCGTACTTGTGATTATTTTCACGGAAGATAAAAAGTTCCACTTCAATTTTAAATTTCCCCGGAAGATAAAAGTTCTAGTTCAACTTGCTATTATCTTTGTGAAAACACACAAACTCAGAAAAAATGTTCAATGTTCCTTTAGTACCTATGCAATTAGACTAAAAATGAAGATATTTATGCAGAGTTTCAACTCGCTATGGCTAAGTTTGGTAAAAACAAGCTATTTTCTTGCGAAAACACACAAAATCAGAAAAAATGTTCAATGTTCCTTAAGCACCTACGCAATTAGGCTTAAATGAAGATATTTATGCAGAGTTTCAACTCGATATGGCTAAGTTTGCTAAAAACAAGCTATTTTCTTGCGAAAACACACGAAATCAGAAAAAATATTGTTAGGTTAGGTTAAGTTAGATTAGGTTAGGTTAGCCTACGTACGCGCGCATATAGGTTAAGTTAGGTTAGATTAAGTTAGATTAAGTTAGGTTAGGCTAGGTTAGCCTACGTACGCGCGCGTATGTAGGCTAACCTAGCCTAACCTAACTTAATCTAACCTAACCTAACCTAACTTAACCTAATCTAACTTAACCTAACTAAAAGGCCCTCCCCAGGGAGGCGAGGCACAACAGATGTATGAATCTGAGTTGTCAGGTTTGTAGCCTCTACCCCTCAATTACTTACCAAACTTCCCTTTCAACAAGCCCTGAAAGTTTCAACCTAATACCTTCGGCTCTTCTATGGGTATTGCTGATAGAAATTTTTAAGAGCCCGCATGCAAATAGTATGCTCTGATGTTGATCAATAACCCTTCTAAAATTACCTGAAAGCAGTCGCAATTGGTAGTGGTCACAGTCACAAGTAGTTGCAGTCAAATATATGAAGGGTCGCAGCCGTTGCAGAAGTAGAAGCAGTAGGGGGCCAGAAAGTTTCAAGTTAAAACCCTTAGCTATTCCTAAGGTATTACAGATACGCCTTTTTTATAAGCCATTTGTCCATAGTGTCCTTTGATTTAGTAAAAAAAAAAAATACCCCTCAACATTCACTAGCGTTTCACATTGACACCCTTACTCTTTTGGAACACATGTGGGTTGAAAAATTCTCCCCTTCTCAGAGATAAATCCTGCGCGTAAATAATCGAAAAATTGCATAATTTTAAATTGCCCCATAATTTGCCCCAAAATAACTGTATTATTTATTGTCAATATTTTATCAATCATCCTTACGTTTTGCTTCTCTAAATAATTATTTTTTAATTTTATTCCTCCTTCCATAAAACCAGGATACACACAGTGAATTTTTATTTAGTTCAAAATACCCATCAGCATCCACTGATGTTTCACATTTAGACCCTTACTCTTTTGTGACACAACCAGATTCGAACATTTTTCCCTTTCTTAATCACAAATCCTGTATAAACAATCAAAAAATTGCATAATCTATAAATTGTCAAATAATTTACCCTAAATAAGCGTATTCTTCCTTGTCAATGTTTTATCAATCGCCCTTGTGTTTTTCTTTAGTCAATTTTTCTTTTCTTTTTTTAAATTTCTAGTCTTTCTTCAATTTGACTAAAGGCTAATGCTGAGAGCGAAACAAAGTTCTTCATATCTGTCCGCTTTTTATCTTTTTTGCGATTTGTCTTTTAAATCTGGTGAGAGCTTGAAACCCTGCTATTCAAATTTTGCAGAGTCAAGTTAAGGACCGCCTTCTAAACTCGTTTGTATTCATCAAAAGATAACTGCCCCATATTTGTACAGTAAGATGTGTTCTGCATAGTTAATTTTCGGTAATCATACCGTCCGCGTGGGTTGTAAGCTCTCTTTTTCTCTTTAATAATACTCTGATATAGAACGAAAGGGAGGTGGGTCAAAATCTACATTTTCAGAATTTTATAATCATTTACGTGGCCTTTTGCTTCATTTCCCTGTCTCTTACATATTTCCAAGAATAAGAAAATACCCCCCACCCAAAAAAATGGGTTTAACTTGGTGCATTATGACCATTAAAGATATATATAAGGAAATGATGCTTTATTAGTACCTAGTATCTCAGAATCTTTTTTTTTTTTTACAAATTTTCATTGCCATGGAATAAGAGACTTATTATAATAAGGATAAGCAACAATTACCTTTAGTGTGTGTATACATAACGGGAAAAAAAAATATATTCTAAAAATAATAAGTGCTCATTTTGCTTCGATCGAATAAGGCTAGATTAAACCTTTATTTAAAGGTATGAGGAAGCCATTAAATCGCTTTTTGAAGAACTCTACTCAAAAAGTCTCCAGGAAGCGAGCATTACCACAAAGGAAAATCATTTATTTCCTTCACTTATATTTTCTATCATGCTTTATAATTTCCATATTGATGTAACTCAACCGTATTATCAAGGAGTGATTATATACTCTAATATTCTGTACCTTACGAGGATTTCCCTTCTCATCATCTTTTATTTTCATGATCTTTGGGGACTCGAAACAGAATTGCTGTAAAATTTCCCCGGGGAAAAAAATATAAATTTATTTTTCCTTGTTGTTTTCTGAATAAAATAACTTATAAGGTTAATAAAAATATAAAATATAATCGTAATTTATTATATACATTTAATCATAATTTAATTAAAGATTATAATTATAACAATTGATAATGATTATAAATTAAAAAAATAGATACACTTTTTTTTCTCGTTGTTTTCTGACTAAAATAACTTATGAAAGATTGAATCTTCGGCCATTTGACATGAAAAGAAAAGATAACTACTGGTCCCACTTATAATAAAAATGACGATCTTGTGCCGTCTTAAAAAAGAAAACGAGATGAAATTGTATATTTGACATTATAAATCTTAAAAGCGAAATAAACAGAAATATCTCTGTAAGTAATAGTTAATAAGCATTTATCATTAAATGAATTATTTGAAGTAAAAATTTAGCCTCCACGAAGAAGGCCTAGGTCTTCTGAAGAAAATCTTAGTAAATTAAGCAGGCTAAGCTGGTAGATTTATCGAGAAAGCAGTTCGTTTTTATACCTTCTCCTGAAATTTAAAATGTCTCAGGACCTCTGGTACTGCCACTAGTAAAAAATCGTAGCACCAATTCATCATAGCTGTGCACACTCAGCCTAATTTACTCAAATCCTTGCTCTTTAATCCTTCCCATGAAGTTCCGATCTCATTTCAATTCTTTGTTGTTACCGTTTTCAACCCATTAGACTCAGATCCATGGTGAAAGTGTACTATTTTTATCAACTTATCATCCGTAAACATGCTAACCATCTTAACCTTTTTTCCTTTTTTTCCCTTGTTTAACCTTATTTTCCATTATAGCCATAGAAAATGTGACCGAAAAGCACTTTACCAACATCCCAACAATCAGATAATTAGAATAATATATAAGGTTGCACCAAATTGAACCCTTTGCAATTTTCACCATTTTGCTTCAAATAAAATAAAATGTTTCCTATTATTTTTTCTCTGTTTTTTTTTTTTTTTTTTTTGTTCTCTAACTTTCTTATAGCGGTAATTGTATATAATAGCTTGTTATAGAATATGGGGTCGGAATTCAAGCAGAATTTTTGTATTTATGGCCAATCTTCCAGGAATGAACCGCATTAATCCCTTTCTTTGAGTTTTCAACACTCTTCTTCGAGTAAGATAAATAAATATTCTGTTAATCTTTCGTGTTTTCAATTTTGAATTTTAAACTCTTTTTGTCCTCTAACTTATCCTTTTAGTTTTAATGGCGTGAAACAGCTTTTCTAAGAAAATCGGGATGTTGCTTGTTTAAACAGCATTTTTTTACGTCTATAGCCATTTTTTGTACAACACAAGACGCTGCATCAGAGTCAGTGTAACATGTTGAAAAACGAAAGTTGTGACCAGAAAATTGTGGATATAGCTTTAAATTTAATTTTTTTATTTTAACTTATTTTATTTTATTTATTCTTAAATTGTTGAGAAACTAAATTGGCTTTATTTTAATTATTTATTTCGTTTTCACTTCTCTGTGTGATTTTTAGTTCAAGGATACGCAATCACGTGAAAATTACTATGTATCACTTTGTAGCAGATGTATTTGGTAGTACATGTATATACATGTATGTACTGTTCACTATGTAATATATATTATAAATCTTTAGGTATGAGAACTCCTTACAATCAAATATACTAGTGTGCAGTTAAAAAGTTAGCTCTATTTCTGAATGCTATTGCTCAACTTTACGAAAGTAATACCATATTATCTTAAACTGTTTGGGAGGCTTGTATAGGGTGTTGCTTAGTAGTGCTAATACCATAACAAGAGCAAAAAGTAGTTTCGGTAAACAGACAATTCAGGTTTGTCATTGTTGTTTTATTAGTATCCTCGGGGCAGGAATCTTTCAATCAGAAAGTTTAAATTTCTCGATAAGGCCTAAACTTCCAGATCTTTAGCAAATTTGTTTCAGTAAATGTCTATGAGAAGGGGCTGTGACCCCATAAAACCACATTATTGTTCAAAGTAACTTAAAATTTAAAGGGGCATATTAAACAGTTCTTTGGAGGAAAGTTTGTATACCCATTTACATACAAACAATGTTTGTGCAATTCATATGATCCTCGTTTTAAAAATCCTTGATTAACGACTATGATTCTCATAGACGTCCTAGCCAAGTGACTAGAAGGTTAGAGTTGAAATCCTCTGTCCATGAGAACAGGAGTCTAAGTCCTAGCGTCACTGGTTATCTGGTTCAGAGCTTGGGTCAATGGTGCCTTGGGTCACTGGTTATCGGGTCAGAGCTGGGTTGACATAGTCAACCCAGCTCTGAATGGGTATCTTGAAAAATCTGAGGAAGGTAAACAGAAAATGTGTGCAAAAGCACGGGATGGCTTACCACCAACCCCCATTTCACTTCAGGCTGAGGAGTCGTGAAATAGATATCAGCACCGTCAGTATTCTTTACCTTACCTTTACCATTAATAAAATATTTCACTATATGTTATAGTATTAACAATGAACTTTTTTTCTTTTTCGCTTGTTTTTGCTCCAAAATTAGGTTACATAATTACAAAGCTGCTCGATATGTACAATGCTTTGAGATTGCCAGAATGCCGAATTGTTGCACAAAAATGTTGCAGAAGTTGCTTGCTTAGATGTCAAATATGCACACTGTTTACATTTATTTTAAGTCTATTTTCTTACAAAGAGAAAGGACTAACCTTTTTCCAAACAGCTTTTTTGATTCCAGGGCTGCTATCAAGTCCACATGCTCATAGTAGTGGCCGAAAATCACATAAACTGAAAAAAACAAGGATGTTGAAATCAAACACATACAAATCCCACTCTGCAAGGTGCTCACAGAGAACTATGTCGATATTGCCTATTTGCTTATTGTTAGATTTTGCCCACTAACAGCCTATTTCTAATTTATTTTATTGTTTTTATTGTTGTTACTTTCATAACAGTTAAAACATTATATGTTGTTATCTCACACACCAGTTACAAATTCTCCGAAAGAAAAGTTGCTTCATTAACCAAGAGACAACCAATCATATAGTTCCAACAGGTATATGGGCATAGGGAGGAAGTGGCAGGGTGGACAGCTGTTCCCCCCCCCCCCTAGACCTTCAAATTTACATTAGATATGGCTGAAAAAGCAGATGGTTGGAAAAGCAGTTGATAAAAGGCCCTCCATCACACTATGGACTGCCCCCCCCCCCAGAAAATATGGTGCCTACGTCCTTGAACAGGTATTCAAGTTACATTGTGTCAACAGGTGTTCCATCAGATTGTGTCAATCCTTTGCAAACTTGGTCGTTGAGGGGTCCATAATGTAAAAGGTCTTAACAAAACATTACAGTACAAAAAAAAACTTGTATATCAAGTAAAGATTAAATTCAATGTTTAAAATGAGCTATTGCCAAATAACCTGAAGGCAGGAGACTTAAAAGGAAGAAATCAAACAGAAATAAAAATGAGACAGAAAGGAAGAAATAAAAGGAAGAAATGGCAAAATTAAGGGGAAAGCCTAATTACACGAATTGTCGCAACCATTTTTTTTGCAGGATATTTCCCCTCAAATAGCTTTGGTTCGAGGCCAAACTTTGAACCCAATGAGAAACTAAAGCAGTGGTGCCAATTGGGAATGGAGATTAGATCACTATTTCTTAGGATCAACTTCTAATACTTCCACAATCAGTTCATCGTAGCACAAAGTAAGGAAAGTATAGCTTTAAAAGTCCTCCCCTACCAAAACCCCTTCAAAGCTTTCCTTTGTAGTCTTTCCCATGACGTTCATATCACGGTTAAATCCTTTTTATAACTTTGACATCCCGCGATGACGTCCTGTTTTCGTCTGGCCTCAAATGTGTGGTGAAAATTCATAATTTTTGGTAACTTGTTATCTTATATCCGTAAACGTGATGAAACCCTAGGTAGTGGTGGGCCAATTACTCCAGGGCGAAATCGTATAAAACGTCAAGAACCAGCTATATTCAGGCCAAAACCTGTATGCAATACTGGGCGGAACATCGTATAAACCTACCAAAATTATTACATTCGGGCCGAAAGCTGTATGTAATACTGGGGGAAATCGTATAAAACAAGTGGTCTTGGGCATACATTAAGTCATGGCTAATTATAGAAAAAAAGGGAGGGGATGGGGCCAAAAATTATGCTATGCTATTCATCAGAGATCAAATCTTCTTTTGTGCTAATAATTTGAATTAAAATCAAGTAGTCTTGGGCATACATTAAGCCATGGCTAATTGTAGAAAAACACAAGTAAGGGGTGGGGCCAAAAAACTTATGCTATGCGTTTCATCAGAGACCGAATCTTCTTTTGCGCTAATAACTTTGAATTAACATCAAGTAGTCATGGGCATACATTTAGTCATATCTAATTGTGAAAAAGGGAGGATATGGGGCAAAAAAAATATGCTATACTTTACATCAGAGATCAAATCTTCCTTTGTGCTAATAACTTGAATTAAAATCAAGTATTCCTGTGCATAAATTAATTCATGGCTAATTGTAGAAAAAATAACATTGGAGGGGTAGCCCCCACCCCAAAAAAAATTTTTTTTTTATTATGCGTGTGTTTTCAATGAAATTAAACCTCATTAATGATCCATTTTTTTTACTTTAAGAAACAGTAGAAATTTCACAAGGAAAATAAGTTCTATTATTGTAGATTAATATCGGTGAAATACCACCACCATCAACTCAAGGGTCAGGTAATCTCTTTGAGTCTACAACAATATTCACACCGTCTACGTAATTTCAAGATGATGCTCAAGTTATTGACTTAACATCTGTTGCCATTGCCTTAGAATGGTGCGGTGAGTTTTTGTAGGAAAGTTTTTGTGGTTTTAATAACCTAGATGACCTACCCAATGACATTGACGAGGATGAGGGCCCAGAATAGACAAATAACTTTTGAAGGAACATTTTGGAGATACGAATAATACTCCTCTCATTATTTCAAATGATATTCCCCCAAGTGTTGTTGAACAGGGTTCGGCTACTAGTTTTGCCTAACCAGATACAGTTGAAAATCAATATGTAACACAAGATGGTTTTGCTTTTATTGAGGTTGAAGGTGAACAGAGTGATTCTGGTATGGAAGACTTACCCCAACAATTATATTACCTGATTTTTATTTATCAAACTCTACCTTGCACAATATACATGTTTATACAGCCTTATTTGGGAATCCATTTAATTCATTGATGTTGGGGAACATTGTAACAGACCCCTCGGTTATTATACATTTATTTATATGTGGACAAGATTCGATCCCTTCTTGAACAACAGATAAGGGAGTGGGGTGGGAGGGACAGTTCAAAAGCGTCAATAGGCGCTAAAATTGTTTTATTTAAATGAAAATACGGGTGAAGTTTATTCGAGGTATTTTCATACTGAGATGCTACCAATTCATCCGCATTTGGAAAATTTTTAGGGTGCATTTATGGAGTGGGTCAATAGTATAGTGACTAAATTAGATAATTATAATGAGGGAAGAGTGGGGCAGTGATTTTATTTATACAGAAATTTAAAATAAATATATGTAAATTAAAAAAATATTTTATTTTAAGGGGTTGGGGAGTAGGGGCTGGGTCTATAGTTTTAAAATATAATTCATATTTTGAAGGATGTAAAGGTTAGCAACGAATCTGTTTCGACACAAAGGTACAGTATTTTAAATACGCTTTTCTTATCGCAGCCTTCCGACCCCTGAAAGATAATGCTACTAAGACAAAGTTGGACAAACTTGCAGCTAAAGGAGGTGGGTTCAAAGTTTTCTAAAGTATATTTCACTTGTTTAAAATGGTCAATATCCAGTAACACTCAAGGGGATAGATATATTTGAGCGGGCGAATGAACATTTAAAGATTGGCGTTAACGTTTTACAATATGAAACAGAATTTGTGGAGGTGAGTGCAGTAATAAAAAAGGGTTAAAATTTCAGTAAGGATTCCTTCCATTGAATCAGTGAAGTATTGGGTAGGGCTTTTATACATGCCTACTACAGAGCCTGATTCAATTGGAATTTACTCCGATTACAGACATTAGTAGGGTTTTATGTGAGGTTAAAAAGGGGCGTGGGGGTGTATGCTACTGCTGACCAACTTGTCTCTTCAGATTTCGTAGCGATTTAAAAACTAAAGCATCACATGAGACACTGTAAACGTCATGGGTACTAGTCTGTGGAAACTGTTAACGGTGACAAGGCGATCTTGTGTCTTAGGAATTTCCAGAATTTACTCCTCCACAGTGACAAGATTATTAGACTGCCAAGCAAAAACTCACAGATATATAGGATTCATCAAATCCAAATCTTGGCAAAGAACATGAAGCCATAGCAGTGTCTTACACCCACGCCCAAAGTGACCCTAGTAATACCATACAAGTGCTAGAAGTAGTTGCGACATTGGGATTGTATGCAGACTGTATGCACACAACCTTGACTGAACTTATCATAAAAGTAAATAAGGCACGCTCACGGTTGCGTCGTAAATTATCAAATAATTCTTTCACCATAGGACAGGTTGGCCATTAAAAATCAGAAAATATGTCAGGTTTGTAAGGAAGAATTTGATGAGTGGAAAGGGGGTAAAGGGAAAGGGGGGTAAGGGGAAGGTACTCGACCATGATCATTTGTGGCAGGAAATTTCACCGGGAGGGAGTAACTTTCGGGAGGTGGACCATCAGTCATTTAATGTAAACGTTAGTCAACAATAATTTCTACTTGTTTCTATGAACATATCCATTTATGATCTGAAGTTCATTTTACCAGCGTTGACACGTATGCAGAGGGGTGAAGTTGAAGATGACGCATGGATAGATGGTTCTTTTTCAATAATATCATACACAAATCATCTGAGAAGTTGCTGCTCTTAGAATTCAAATGGAAAACAGTAGATAATGGTCATACTTACCGGAATAAAATCCGTTTTTAGACTCCAATAAATTTTTCCCTAAATTCCTAGGCCAATTTATTCAGGTAAAGAAAAACGACACTTTTGATTGTTTCCCCTTCTTAAACAGTGTTTTCCAGATCTGATATATGTCATACCTGGATATCAATAAATATAATTTATTAACGTGGAAGGGCATATATACATATGATAACTATAACTTCACCTCAAGGCTAAGTGAGGCGTCATTACCGCCTATCGAAGTATTTTATGATTCACTTCATGATCGTCGACGCACCAATGCCGACTATGAATTTGCCAAGAGGATTTAGGAAAAGCGAGGCTGTAAATATGGGTGGGATTATTGCAAACTGTACTTGGCAAGTGATGTATTGACGTTATTGGACATTGTCTGTAAGAAACACAAATAACATCTATCTGGAATTTGGGTTGGATTTTGGTAATTATTTTTCAAGTCCTCATATGGTCATTGATTTAATTCTAAAAATCAGCAAAGAAGAAATAGGTCTGATCACTGACGTGGATCAGCATATATTTGTAGAAAGATCAATGAGGGGTGGGTACGTTTTAAACGGGGACCGAATCTTGAGAACGGCTCCGCCAGGACGAAAATAGCATCGGTGAAAAGACTGATTTCACCGTTGCAATTTGTTTGGATGGAAATTCCCTTTATCCGTCGGCAATGTCTCACTACTATTTTCCGTGTGGTAGCTACAAATGGCTTAACAATACTTGTACTTCAGGTTTCCCCAGCATTCCCAATGTTTTGGAGAATGGACTGCAAAGATGTTTTTTTTAAGTTGATGATGAAATACCGATGGAACTTCCTAAGTCGGTAGAGGACTTTGTTTTCCCGTTCATAAATAGACCAGTGACTAAGGAATCTTGGAGTCCTTGCAATATATCTTTGGTAGAAGATGGGGGTATGCACTGGACACCTTCAAAGCAAAAATTTATTGCTGACCTTAATCTGAAACAGAATATCGTTGTGCATGATGTGCTATTGTGGTAGATGGTAGCCAATGGTTTCAAATTCATGAGGATACACATAACCCTCCAATTTGACGAAAAGCCTTACATGAAAACTTTTATTTACACTTTTGTCAGTAAACGTTCACAAGCGAAAACGAAGGTTGAAAAGAAATCTATAAACTCATTTTAAATTCAGCCTCCGGTAAAATTTTTGAAAGCGCACGAAACAGGAGTCGATGTGACACTGTAACCAATCCAAAAGAATGTACTCGAATCGTTGTCCATCCCAAATTCACATCATTCACTATCATAGACTTCGATATGGTCCTCTTTCATAGAAGAAAAGGAAATGTCATATTAAATAAAAATATAGCTAGTTGCCGCTCAATTAATAAAATATCCATGAAACAAATGTTATCATTCTATTACAATGTGCGTAAGGTGCAATGGCCGGGGAGAGACAAGTTCAAGTGTACTATGGAGACACTGATTCATTCTTGTTAAATGAAACTCAGAGAGGAAAGAAAATAACAAAATGAAAAATAAAACAAAAAAGGTGAAAAAACTAGGATTTTGTCAGAAAGTGGAAAACCATGAAGAAGAAGAAAAAGCCAAATATTTCGACAAGGACTTCCGCCAAGTCGTCCTCGGTGCCGAACAAAAAAAAAGAAAAAAAAACGAAAATCTAACCTTTCGAAGTTTACCCGACAAAGACAGAACAGTGTTTGTTCTGTTTTTGCCATGAAAACGCCATGACAGCCCTATCGAACAAGGTCTATGTACGTGAGGTTGGTGTGGAGGTACTACCCCTTGTGCACTACCGTATTTCAGATCGAGTTGAATTTATAGACAATAGAAGACAACTCGGTCTGAATAAATCAGCCTAAATTCAATTGTCATAATACTAGATTGATGTAGGGTGGAGGGAAGATTTTTTTCATAGTTGACGAAAATTCAAAGATGTGTGTGCAGGGTAAAGTTAAATTTCATTGTTTTTTCATAATTAAAAAAAATTACGCCCTCGCCCGCCGCAGCGAGCCCGCATTATGGCGGGCCTTCGACCACCACAGTGGCCGCCCTGGGGAAGGAGGATCCCATTTCTAACCGTTGTATAAAGTATTTAATGTTGTAAATAAAAAAAAGTTTTTAAAAACTGTAAAACTATGTTGATGAAATGTGTTGCATATATTTATTGTTAGATAAAAGTACTGCTGTTTTTCTTCTGATGATTTAAAAATTATGTTGATTAATTGTAAAGTGTATTTTTCTAGTAAAAATAAAAGAAAACATGATTCTAATTTGGTGTTGATGGTTTTGAACAGCGTAGTAGTAGTAGAACTGCGATAAGGAAATTATTTGTTCATTAGACAACTATAGTTTAAAGTTAGTTTTAGGTCAGCTGTTGAAGCCAAAACAATAAGTATCAGTCTAAAACACCATTCAGATCGTTTCCGTGTGATCTATCTCGGTCGGGAAAAACAACGCTCTTAACTAAAATAATTAAAAAATTGTCGTAAAATATTTATTGAAAAATCGAAAAAAATATACTATTGCGACAGTGTTTAGCAAGAGTTATATGATAAAATAAAGCTATCGCTACATCTTTGCAGGTAAAATTCAAACGTAGGTATGATGTTCTCGACATTATTGAAATAGACTCTTGGCTGATGATTGATGATTTAGCTAAATCTATTGATAAATGGTCTCAGGAAATGTTACAATTGTTTACTGTGCACTCACATCATGAATAGATTTCCTTAAATCTTGTTTTACAAAATCTCTTTCGTCAGAGTAAATGTATAAGAACACTTGCTTTGAACTGCACCTACTATATCATTTACAGAGTTGTTCGTGATTCAAGATTTCTATTAATTCTCAATAAACAAATATATCTCGGTGGCCCAAAATTTTCTAATTTCAGCGTACAATCAGCCATTGATTGAAATTTCTAATTTCAGCGTACGTCAACATTTCATCGCGGTGCCCGCTGCGAGGGGCGGGGAGCTTTTATGTATCAATTGTCATAGTGGCGTGTGCCACTTAATCATCTCTAAATTGATTAGACGATTTTTGAAATGGTTGACGTGGGGGGAGTGGGAGTCCTCTCACGCATAAATTATATTTGTTTCTCAATATCATTTAATAGGTTAATTATCCTAGCCTAATATATCCCAACTTTTACTGGCTTTATGTATAAATTTTATAACTTATAAAACCTTTCCCAGGGGGCTGAAGAAACCTTTTACCCGTCACTTTTCCAGACAATTTTTATTGGAAAAAGTGACGTTTCGGTGAAGAATTAGATATCTAAATGATGATGAAATATGTGTATTTCTGCTCGAAACCTTTTTTTTTTCTCCCAAGGGGGTTAAAATGATGAATGGTCGACAGTGAGTCTTCTGGATTCTTCTCCCGTATGATTTTGTAATAATAATTAACCGTTATTACATTTTTTTTTTTTTTTTTTTATTTTTTGGTGTTTTGAAGGTTTTCAACTCCAGTGCAAATTGAAATATAGATAGAAAAAAAAAGTATAATGATGAATAGTCAAATGTAGTCGACAATTCTCCAATGGTTGATGTGAGTTTAAATAACTTTTTTTTTTAGCAATGATAGAATTTTTTGTATAGCGATGATAGACAGTTGTTAATTTTCTAAGAATTGAAACTGACTTGATTTTCCGTAAATTGAATCTTTTCTATGACTTTCTATCTCTAAAATCAAATAGTGTGCGTGTTAATTTTGTTCTTCCGTCCTTGTCGTATGTAATATATATATATATATATATAATATATATGATATATATATATATATATATATATATATATATATATATATATATATATATATATATATCTATATATATATATATATATCTATATATATATATATATATAGTATATATATATATATATATATATATATATATATATATAGCTGTAATGTAGTAAATAGCAAATAGTTGGGGGATTTTTCCATGGTAGGTTGGAGTCGAATTTCTTGACATTATTTAAAAAAACCATCGAAAATTAAACTTAAAAACAACAAATGTTTTCAACTAAAGTTAGGAGCAACATTTTTAAAATTTAGGACGATCATAAATTATTACGTATATGAAAAGTACAAGCCCTCCTCAACACCTCGCTCTTTACGCTATTGTTTGAATTTTGTCAGAATTCATTAACAAGGACTCGTGAAAAAACAAACGTTTTTAATTAGGATGATAATATGATTTTTTTAAAGTTACTATTAAACTTCAGTGTTGAAGAGCCATGGGCTACCTCCTTCAATAAAGCAGAATGGACTGTAAAATATAAAACTTTCCATAATGTGCACGCATAGTATTTATTATTGCTATTTGTGAGACCTTATAGCTTAGTGGTTAACCATTCGACTGCACATCGAGAAATCACTGATTAAACAATTATGTTTTTCGTGACGCCAGAGGGTGAAATCCGAGGATGTTCTTTTCTACAAAAACAACAGCAATCTTAATTTCACACTAGGGAGATTTGACAGAATTTCTTTTGACTTGAAATTATTTTATTTTGTCTTATGTTCTCCTTGCCAATTCAATTTGTATTCGGAGATGTTCCGGAAAAGTTTTCTATGGAAAATTTCAACGGGTTTTGATTTCAAGGAACAAATTTCCAAGGCAGGGGGGATTTACTGAGTGATCGGAAAAACAACTAAAAAATAAAGTCTTTTTCAAATGAAAGTACACCAAGGAGAATTTTTAGGGTGAATTGTCCTCAAGAAATTTTAAGAAGGGAGGGGGATTACACCAAGGATGGAATTGTTCGGAGAGAATTTTACAGGGGTGTGTCTTAGGTGGGAGGAACTTTCCGTTTTTTCCTCTGATTATCATTAGACATAAGTTTACAGAAAATTTAAGTTTGAACAAGTTATTCGTTTTTATTTCTGCTCGTCTTTGATTGAGTCTAGCAGCTCTTTACTTTTAGTTGAAAAAATGTCCTCTTGTGGAAAAAAAAGTTTTTGTACACTACTAACAAGTTTATCACTAGACATAAGTTTACAGAAAATTTAAGTTTGAACAATTATTCGTTATTATTTCTGCTCGTCTTTGGTTAGTCTAGCAGCTCTTTACTTTTAGTTGAAAAATATCCTCTTGTGGAAAAAAAGTTTTTGTCACTCTAAACAAGTTTATCACTAGACATAAGTTTACAGAAAATTTAAGTTTGAACAATTATTCGTTATTATTTCTGCTCGTCTTTGATTTAGTCTAGCAGCTCTTTACTTCTAGTTGAAAAAATGTCCTCTTGTGGAAAAAAGTTTTTTTGTCACTCTACAAGTTTATCACTAGACATAAGTTTACAGAAATTTAAGTTTTGAACAATCTTTCGTTATTATTTCTGCTCGTCTTTGGTTTTAGTCTAGCAGCTCTTTACTTTTAGTTGAAAAAAATATCCTCTTGTGGAAAAAAAAGTTTTTGTCACTCTAACAAGTTTATCACTAGACATAAGTTTAAAAAAATTTAAGTTGAACAATTATTCGTTTTTTATTTCTGCTCGTCTTTGATTTAGTCTAGCAGCTCTTTTACTTTTAGCTGAAAATATCCTTTTTGTGGAAAAAAAGTTTTGTCCCTCTAAAAAGTTTATCACTAGACATAAGTTTACAGAAAATTTAAGTTTGAACAAACTATTCGTTATTATTTTCGTCTCGTCTTTGATTTAGTCTAGCAGCTCTTTACTTTTAGTTGAAAATGTCCTTTGTGGAAAAAAGTTTTTGTCACTCTAACAAGTTTTATCACTAGACATAAGTTTACAGATAATTTAAGTTTGAACAATTATTCGTTATTATTTCTGCTCGTCTTTGATTTAGTCTAGCAGCTCTTTACTTTTAGTTGAAAAAAATGTCCTCTTGTGGAAAAAAAGTTTTTTGTCACTCTAACAACAAGTTTATCACTAGACATAATTTTACAGAAAAAACAAAGAAATTTAAGTTTGAACAATTATTCGTTATTATTTTCTGCTCGTCTTTGATTTAGTTCTAGCAGCTCTTTACTTTTATTTGAAAAATGTCCTTTTTTGTGAAAAAAAAAAGTTTTTGTCACTCTAACAAGTTTTTCACTAGACATAAGTTTACAGAAAATTTAAGTTTGAAACAATTATTCGTTATTATTTTCTGCTCGTCTTTGATTTTTAGTCTAGCAGCTCTTTACTTTTAGTTGAAAAATGTCCTTTTGTGGAAAAAAAAGTTTTGTCACTCTAACAAGTTTATCACTAGACATAAGTTTACAGAAATTTAAGTTTGAACAATTATTCGTTATTATTTCTGCTCGTCTTTGATTTAGTCTAGCAGCTCTTTAGTTTTAGTTGAAAAATGTCCTCTTGTGGAAAAAAAAAAAGTTTTTGTCACTCTAACAAGTTTATCACTAGATATAAGTTTACAGAAAATATAAGTTTGAACAATTATTCGTTATTATTTCTGCTCGTCTTTGATTTAGTCTAGCAGCAGCTCTTTACTTTTAGTTGAAAAATATCCTCTTGTGGAAAAAAGTTTTGTCACTCTAACAAGTTTATCACTAGACATAAGTTTACAGAAAATTTAAGTTTGAACAATTTTCGTTATTCATTTCTGCTCGTCTTTGATTTAGTCTAGCAGCTCTTTACTTCTAGTTGAAAAATGTCCTCTCTTTGGAAAAAAAAGTTTTTGTCACTCTAACAAGTTTATCACTAGAATAAGTTTACAGACCAGAAAATTTAAGTTTGAATAATTATTCGTTATTATTTCAGCTCGTCTTTAATTTAGTCTAGCAGCTCTTTTACTTTTAGTTGAAAAATGTCCTCTTGTGGAAAAAAAGTTTTTGTCACTCTAACAAGTTTATCAATAGACATAAGTTTACAGAAAAAAAAATTGAAACAATTATTCGTTATTAATTCTGCTCGTCTTTGATTTAGTCTAGCAGCTCTTTACTTTTAGTTGAAAAATGTCCTCTTGTGGAAAAAATTTTTAGTCACTCTAATAGGTTTATCACTAGACATAAGTTTACAGAAAATTTAAGTTTAAACAAATATTTGTTATTATTTCTGCTCGTCTTTGATTTAGTCTAGCAGCTCTTTACTTTTAGTTGAAAAATGTCTTCTTGTGGAAAAAAGTTTTTTCTCACTCTAACAAGTTTATCACTAGACGTAAGTTTACAGAAATTTTAAGTTTGAACAATTATTCGTTATTATTTCTGCCTCGTCTTTGATTTAGTCTAGCAGCTTTTCTTTTACTTTTACTTTTTTGAAAAATGTCCTCTTGTGGAAAAAAAAGTTTTTGTCATTCTAACAAGTTTATCATAGACATAAGTTTACAGAAAATTTAAGTTTGAACAATTATTCGTTATTATTTCTGCTCGTCTTTTGATTTAGTCTAGCAGCTCTTTAGTTTTAGTGAAAAATGTCCTCTTGTGGAAAAAAAAAGTTTTTGTCACTCTAACAAGTTTATCACTAGATATAAGTTTACAGAAAATTTAAGTTTGAAAACAATTATTCGTTATTATTTCTGCTCGTCTTTGATTTAGTCTAGCAGCTCTTTAATTTTAGTTGAAAAAATATCCTCTTGTGGAAAAAAAGTTTTTGTCACTCTAACAAGTTTATCACTAGACATAAGTTTACAGAAAATTTAAGTTTGAACAATTATTCGTTATTATTTCTGCTCGTCTTTGATTTAGTCTAGCAGCTCTTTACTTTTAGTTGAAAAATGTCCTCTTGTGGAAAAAAAGTTTTTGTCACTCTAACAAGTTTATCACTAGACATAAGTTTACAGAAAATTTAAGTTTGAACAATTATTCGTTATTATTTCAGCTCGTCTTTAATTTCTAGCAGCTCTTTACTTTTAGTTGAAAAAATGTCCTCTTGTGGAAAAAATTTTTGTCACTCTAACAAGTTTTATCACTAGACATAAGTTACAGAAAAATTAAGTTTAAACAATATTCGTTATTATTTCTGCTCGTCTTTGATTTAGTCTAGCAGCTCTTTACTTTTAGTTGAAAAATGTCCTCTTGTGGAAAAAAGTTTTTTGTCACTCTAACAAGTTTATCACTAGACATAAGTTTACAGAAAAATTTAAGTTTGAACAATTATTCGTTATTAAATTCTGCTCGTCTTTGATTTAGTCTAGCAGCTCTTTACTTTTAGTGAAAAATGTCCTCTTGTGGAAAAAAGTTTTTGTCACTCTAACAAGTTTATCACTAGACATAAGTTTACAGAAAAAATTTAAGTTTGAAACAAATATTCGTTATTATTCTGCTCGTCTTTGATTTAGTCTAGCAGCTCTTTACTTTTAGTTGAAAAAATGTCCTCTTGTGGAAAAAAAAGTTTTTGTCACTCTAACAAGTTTATCACTAGACGTAAGTTTACAGACAAAGTTAAGTTTGAACAATTATTCGTTATTATTTTCTGCTCGTCTTTGATTTAGTCTAGCAGCTCTTTACTTTTAGTTTGAAAAATGTCCTCTTGTGGAAAAAAAGTTTTTGTCATCTAACAAGTTTATCACTAGACATAAGTTTACAGAAAATTTAAGTTTGAACAATTATTCGTTATTATTTCTGCTCGTCTTTGATTTAGTCTAGCAGCTCTTTAGTTTTAGTTGAAAAAAAATGTCCTCTTGTGGAAAAAAAAAAAGTTTTTGTCACTCTAACAAGTTTATCACTAGACATAAGTTTACAGAAAATTTAAGTTTGAACAATTATTCGTTATTATTTCTGCTCGTCTTTGATTTAGTCTAGCAGCTCTTTACTTTTAGTTGAAAAATATCCTCTTGTGGAAAAAAAGTTTTTTGTCACTCTAACAAGTTTATCACTAGACATAAGTTTACAGAAAATTTAAGTTTGAACAATTATTCGTTATTATTTCTGCTCGTCTTTGATTTAGTCTAGCAGCTCTTTACTTTTAGTTGAAAAAATGTCCTCTTGTGGAAAAAAAAGTTTTTGTCACTCTAACAAGTTTATCACTAGACATAAGTTTACAGAAAATTTAAGTTTGAACAATTATTCGTTATTATTTCAGCTCGTCTTTGATTTAGTCTAGCAGCTCTTTACTTTTAGTTGAAAAAATGTCCTCTTGTGGAAAAAAAGTTTTTGTCACTCTAACAAGTTTATCACTAGACATAAGTTTACAGAAAAATTAAATTTGAACAATTATTCGTTATTAATTCTGCTCGTCTTTGATTTAGTCTAGCAGCTCTTTACTTTTAGTTGAAAAATGTCCTCTTGTGGAAAAAAAAAGTTTTTGTCACTCTAATAGGTTTATCACTAGACATAAGTTTACAGAAAATTTAAGTTTAAACAAATATTTGTTATTATTTCTGCTCGTCTTTGATTTAGTCTAGCAGCTCTTTACTTTTAGTTGAAAAATTTCTTCTTTTGGTAAAAAGTTTTTGTCACTCTAACAAGTTTATCACTAGACATAAGTTTACAGACAATTTAAGTTTGGAACAATTATTCGTTATATTTCTGCTCGTCTTTGATTTAGTCTAGCAGCTCTTTACTTTTAGTTGAAAAATGTCCTCTTGTGGAAAAAAAAGTTTTTGTCACTCTAACAAGTTTATCACTAGACATAAGTTTACAGAAAATTTAAGTTTGAACAATTATTCGTTATTATTTCTGCTCGTCTTTGATTTAGTCTAGCAGCTCTTTACTTTTAGTTGAAAAATGTCCTCTTGTGGAAAAAAAAGTTTTTGTCACTCTAACAAGTTTATCACTAGACATAAGTTTACAGAAAATTTAAGTTTGAACAATATTCGTTATTATTTCTGCTCGTCTTTGATTTAGTCTAGCAGCTCTTTACTTTTAGTAGAAAAATGTCCTCTTGTGGGAAAAAAAGTTTTGTCACTCTAACAAGTTTATCACTAGACATAAGTTTACAGAAAATTTAAGTTTGAAACAATTATTCGTTATTATTTCCTCGTCTTTGATTTAGTCTAGCAGCTCTTTACTTTTAGTTAAAAAATGTCCTCTTGTGGAAAAAAAGTTTTTTTCTACGAACAAGTTTATCACTAGACATAAGTTTACAGAAAATTTAAGTTTGAACAATTATTTCGTTATTATTTCTGCTCGTCTTTGATTTAGTCTAGCAGCTCTTTACTTTTAGTTGAAAAATGTCCTTCTTGTGGAAAAAAAGTTTTTGTCACTCTAACAAGTTTATCACTAGACATAAGTTTACAGAAAATTTAAGTTTGAACAATTATTCGTTATTATTTCTGCTCGTCTTTGATTTAGTCTAGCAGCTCTTCACTTTTAGTTGAAAAATGTCCTCTTGTGGAAAAAGTTTTTGTCACTCTAACAAGTTTATCACTAGACATAAATTTACAGAAAATTTAAGTTTGAACAATTATTCGTTATTATTTCTGCTCGTCTTTGATTTAGTCTAGCAGCTCTTTACTTTTAGTTGAAAAATGCCCTCTTGTGGAAAAAAAGTTTTTGTCACTCTAACAAGTTAATCACTAGACATAAGTTTACAGAAAATTTAAGTTTGAACAATTATTCGTTATTATTTCTGCTCGTCTTTGATTTAGTCTAGCAGCTCTTTACTTTTAGTTGAAAAATGTCCTCTTGTGGAAAAAAGTTTTTGTCACTCTAACAAGTTTATCACGCAAGTTTACAGACAATTCAAGTTTGAACAATTATTTGTTATTATTTCTGCTCGTCTTTGATTTAGTCTAGCAGCTCTTTACTTTTAGTTGAAAAATATCCTTTGTGGAAAAAAAGTTTTTGTCACTCTAACAAGTTTATCACTAGACATAAGTTTACAGAAAATTAAGTTTGAACAATTATTCGTTATTATTTCTGCTCGTCTTTGATTTAGTCTAGCAGCTCTTTACTTTTAGTTGAAAAATGTCCTCTTGTGGAAAAAAAGTTTTTGTCACTCTAACAAGTTTATCACTAGACATAAGTTTACAGAAAATTTAAGTTTGAACAATTATTCGTTATTATTTCTGCTCGTCTTTGATTTAGTCTAGCAGCTCTTTACTTTTAGTTGTAAAATGTCCTCTTGTGGAAAAAAGTTTTTGTCACTCTATCAAGTTTATCACTAGACATAAGTTTACAGAAAATTTAAGTTTGAACAATTATTCGTTATTATTTCTGCTCGTCTTTGATTTAGTCTAGCAGCTCTTTACTTTTAGTTGAAAAATGTCCTCTTGTGGAAAAAAAAGTTTTTGTCACTCTAACAAGTTTATCATTAGACATAAGTTTACAGAAAAATTTAAGTTTGAACAATTATTTGTTATTATTTCTGCTCATCTTTGATTTAGTCTAGCAGCTCTTTACTTTTAGTTGAAAAATGTCCTTTGTGGAAAAAAAAATTTTGTCACTCTAACAAGTTTATCACTAGACATAAGTTTACAGAAAATTTAAGTTTGAACAATTATTCGTTATTATTTCTGCTCATCTTTAATTTAGTCTAGCAGCTCTTTACTTTTAGTTGAAAAATGTCCTCTTGTGGAAAAAAGTTTTTGTCACTCTAACAAGTTTATCACTAGACATAAGTTTACAGAAAATTTAAGTTTGAACAATTATTCGTTATTATTTCTGCTCGTCTTTGATTTAGTCTAGCAGCTCTTTACTTTTAGTTGAAAAATGTCCTCTTGTGGAAAAAAGTTTATCACTAGACATAAGTTTACAGAAAATTTAAGTTTGAACAATTATTCGTTATTATTTCTGCTCGTCTTTGATTTAGTCTAGCAGCTCTTTACTTTTAGTTGAAAAATGTCCTCTTGTGGAAAAAAAGTTTTTGTCACTCTAACAAGTTTATCACTAGACATAAGTTTACAGAAAAATTTAAGTTTGAACAATTTATTCGTTATTATTTCTGCTCGTCTTTGATTAGTCTAGCAGCTCTTTACTTTTAGTTGAAAAATGCAGAAAAAAAGTTTTTGTCACTTAAAAAAGTTTATCGCTAGACATAAGGATACAGAAAATTTAAGTTTGAAGAATTATTCGTTATTATTCTGCTCATCTTTGATTTAGTCTAGCAGCTCTTTACTTTTAGTTGAAAAATGTCCTCTTGTGGAAAAAAAGTTTTTGTCACTAACAAATTTATCACTAGACAGAAGTTTACAGAAAAATTTAAGTTTGAACAATTATTCGTTATTATTTCTGCTAATCTTTGATTTAATCTAGCAGCTCTTTACTTTTTGTTGAAAAATGTCCTTTCTGGAAAAAAGTTTTTTTCCAGATTTTAAATTTAGATATCTAGGCAGTTGATGAATTTTAGACATAAAAATTATGATATAATGAAAATATTAAGTAATCCTGTTTATTACATTTATAGAACATCTCCGAGTATGTCCA
Source organism: Artemia sinica (assembly GCA_027921565.1). Taxonomy (NCBI): domain Eukaryota; kingdom Metazoa; phylum Arthropoda; class Branchiopoda; order Anostraca; family Artemiidae; genus Artemia; species Artemia sinica. The sequence goes on from JAPEVW010000239.1 coordinate 220,505, forward strand.
AGATGGAGAGAACATATGGGACGCATGGATGTATCTGAATCTGAAGAAGAATTCCTTCTTCTTAACAGTAATGAAGATAGTACTGATGATATAATGGATATCCATTATACAGAAGATGGTTGTATCATACACGTCGGAGGATTTGGTACGGCGGGGACCTTCGGGTCGACTCTGTATAGAGGACGATGAGCGGTTGGTTTGATAGTTTGCCCATAAGAATACGAGAGGATTTATTTGACATGCCCCCTCTCCTAGATATAATGGTAATTGAAGAAGAAGACGAGGTTCAAGTAATTGAACCCGAGATTGTGTATATAAAAAATATAATAAATATTGATATATCAAAAGAATAAAGATTAGACGAATTATTTATTTATTATCTTTGATAGAAAACTTGATTGAGGATTGATAACACTCTCTAAAGGCTGATCTATTCAATCTGAACTATTCATACACAGAAGTCTCTGATGATATCCTTACTCTATATATATAACTAATATGAGAAAATTAAAATAGTACAAACAAATTTATTGTATGATTATAATATAAAAACTCATTATACATATCAATAATTAGATTTATCGTTAAATCATATATGAGAACTCTTCCACCACGGTTTTCGTTGTTTAAAATCCCTTTTCCGTAGAATGACCTCTAATGTTGTCTCTTAAATGGCCACTTTTTCTCTTCTCTTAGAACATATTCATCATAATATTCAGAGTTATATCTTGCTTTATACACATTTTTCATTGGGTTTTCACTGCTGTCTTTTACACTATAGAGACAGCCCTCTTTTTCCCAGTCTCTTCATTTGATCTTCCTTTTCTGTCATATCAAACCTTGTTTTATGTGAGCTTACTTGCAATCGGTATAAATTTCTCTCCATATCACATATAATTTTTCTTCTCATTTCCTCTAGATTCTTCTCATCTATCTCTGCCTCTGTGCTGTCTAAACATGCAGTAGGTTCATGAGAATGTTCAAAATCATGAAAATGACCTTTACAAATAGAACAGTTGCAATAAAAGGATATTTCTAACTCAACTTGTTCACTCATGTTATCACACTGCTAAGTAAAAACTTAATGAATTCAATTCACAGACTAATAAAAACTAAAGCAAAAATCCTTTCCTTATATTCTCTGCAATCATCTCCCGCTAAAATTTCCGGCTCCCTGATTGGTTTTAGAAGGAGACACGTGATCCTGTTTCCCGTTATCGGATCAATAAAATCCCCCACCGATTATGTAATCAATTTCTCGGAAATTTAGTTCCCCTAGGGAGTCTATGCCCATATATGGAGTCCCGTCACAAACTCATGAGGTTAGGTTAGTTTACGCAATCAATTTCTCGGAAATCCTCTCCCCTTCGATTACGCAATCAATTTCTCGGAAATTCTCTCCCCTTCGATTACGCAATCAATTTCTCGGAAACTGTCAGCATTAGACTAAATTGTAGATGGCAGCAGTGTTGTCCGTCACGAGTCGATAGGTCATTCCTACTCCTGAATGTAACGTGTTTGGTAGGTTTTATATGATTTCACTAAGTATTGCATACAGCTTTGGGCCAGAATTTAGCTGGTTCTGGTCACTTTATTCAATTTCACCCTCGAGTAATTAGCCCACTTCTACTGCCCTAGAAAGATAGATGTTATTCTGTATTTCATTATAGCCTAAGAACTAAACTGCATGTTTAAAATACAGTGTTGTTCGATTTTGTAAAAAAAAGGTAAGTAAGTAAGATTTTGTAAAAAAGTAAAAGTTTCAATGAAAAAGTAAGTTGATTTTGCGATCATTTTCTCTCCTAGATTTTGAATAGCACTTTCTGCGTATTTTCGTTTTAAAAATCGAAAAAAAGAAAGCGTGCTACATCCTGGACTTTAGGAGACATCTATTCTTGACAAAACCCTACCCCCATCCCATTTTTGGTGAATTGGCATCCCTGGAATAGAGGATCACTTATGATTGAATCACAATTAAATACGCAGTTTCAATTAAAAATTTTAATTAGCCTGTTGATTTCTATTACGTTTAAAAAAATAAACTTGAAGGACGCCATACAATTTCTACTACAGCTACCAAGTCACCGCAGCAACAAGCCGTCTGGGGCCAACACAGCTACACATGCTCCTCCTCCATCCCAATATATTCAAAGCCCCCCTCTTTACACCCTCCGGAGGATATCTCTACGATATCCTCCGAACCCAACCGTGGACCACCTGTTTTCCGTTTAACCCCTAGACTGTTGGCCGAAAATGATAATCGCAGGCAATCTTTCATCCTTCATCGGCGAAACGAGCCCTAGCCATGTCAACTTTTCTTTAATTATACCCAGAGAAAGCGGAATTGAACCGCACTTACACCACAACCGTAGACGAAAATTTTTCCATATTAAGTGAATAAAACTGAAAAAAACACAATTTTTTTGCAATTTGATGATTACACAATATACTAGTATTTTTACACATTACAAATGATTACATTTGAGATATAAATAGTTTTGCCGATTTTTTTTAAGGTGATACATAACAATTTCATATACAATATTTCACTTACGCAGAAGATTTTTTTTGTGGCTAAAGTTTTTTTTATGATGCATGATAGCCTTATTTTTAATTTCTGTTTCTATTGACAAGGGTGGCCTCAAACCTACTGCTCATTACCACGAAACAGCTAAAAAATTTGTCTGAAAGGCAACCAGATAGAGAAACAAGGACGATGTCAGGGGTTAAACGAGTTAAGGGAGGGAAAAGTGGGTGACATGTCCCCCAGGATTTTGATAAAACATCTTTTCATATTTCCGCTAAAAAAAAATCCTATCAAAATTCCTGGGTCGTTAAAAAAAATGCCCCTCCCCCTGAATTTTGATAAGCAATATTATTCTACAAAAATATATTACCCTCTTTAACCAACACTTTAGTTAGTTGGTACCACTGGAATGAAATGAATATTTCATTTCAGGAATTCTTTTGATATTTTTGTCGCATTTCTAAGGACAAGTACACGTCTGAGGTTAGATTTGAATAATGGATAGTAATAATATGAAGAATAGATCTTTAAAAATATACTCGTTTTAAATCAATCATTAGTTCTTAAGAACTACTGAAATCAAACCAACTATTGATTTTTAAGAACCACTGGAATCATAAGAACCAGTTATTTCTTAAGAGCCACTAGAATCATTAGAACCAGTGGTTTTTAAGAACCACCGGAATCATAGCAACCAGCTATTTCTTAAGAGCCACTAGAATCATTAGAACCAGTGGTTTTTAAGAACCACCGGAATCATAGCAACCAGTTATTTCTTAAGAGCCACTAGAATCATTAGAACCAGTGGTTTTTTAAGAACCACCGGAATCATAGCAACCAGTTATTTCTTAAGAGCCACTAGAATCATTAGAACCAGTGGTTTTTAAGAACCACCGGAATCCTACTGAAGTTAGTGCCACTTTAAGGCAGTTTCCAAAGGCTGTTGTTGAGATAAACAGGAAGATCCGAACGATTTTTTTCCAGTCCAAATATTCACCTTTCACGTTTTGCCTTGTTAAATTAATTTAGCGGCAAGTTTAACTTTGGTATAAGCAAGTTAGCTTTGGAAGAGCCGGCAACTCTGTTAGACATATCACACTGCCTCAAATCTGTGTGGTCAATCTTAGGCCTTTTCTACAGGCACACTGGACTGTGATCTTCTTTTGGATTGTATGTTTGTGGTTCTACTGACAATCTAGATAATCAAAATCTTGCTCATAGACAATTTATAAAATCCAGTTTTTTTGACGATTCAATTCTTAAGTAGTGGGGGCTTACTACTTTCTACCTGGGCCCATCCCCCTTTGAATCCCGATCCGGATATTTTTTAAGCTTGTAAGAGATGTAAGTGTTAAGGAATATCTAACTATGTAATATGGATAACACAATCTTGCTTCAGTATTAGACCTGCATTACCATTTTAAAAACCTACATTTCCATCTAAAAACTAAATGAAGTCCTCTGACGTCAGAGTAGTCATAGGAAAAATAGCACTGGGATTTCTACAGGTTCCCTCTGACATCACGGCAACCATACCATTCGATTTCTACTGGAGCCCTCCGACGTCACAAAAGTCCTAGGATAAATAGCATTGGATTTCTACCAGAGCTCTCTGAAGTTAAGGCAGCCATGCTTATAGCTGGCAATATTCCCACCCCCTGGGAAGATTCCCACCCCTGGCAAGATTTCCACCCCTGGCAATATTTCCGCCCAGGAAAGATTCCCGGGAGAGCCCTGTTTGTAGGCAAATTTACCTGATAAAGGGTCCCCAAACATGCCTTCCCAGGTGGTAGAAGCCATATTGTTTTTCCTTCTATACATGTCCAAACATGCCTCCCACCAAGACTCTCCCACGTTGCTTTTCTATTAAAAGCCTTAGAGAGCTTTCCATCAAAGATCCCTGTGTGTTCTGGGAACTCTATAAATACCGTGGTATAAGGACAATTTCTCATCAGTCTCATATAACCAGTTGAAGACGCAACAAGTACCTGAAATAATGGATAATTCCTACGAAGAAGTAAGTGCCTTTATCTCTAGTAAACCCCCTCCCCCCACCCAACAAAAAAAATCCTTCCACTTTGCTTTGTTTATACTCGTTCTAAACATAAATTTAAACATTTCAATAGAATGTATTCCGTTTTACTCAAAATTTTGCTTTTCTCCCCTAATGCTTAGAGACGCTAGTTAAAACCTTGGTATTAATCAAATGTGTCAAAAATCTTTCGTGCTTTGTTTAAAAAAAAATATTTGAATATGTAGAAAGGGTTTCTTGTAAACAAACCTCACACAGAAGGATTTGCTTTTAATTAATAAACCTTTAGGGGGTCACTGGATTTACATAATTCTAGGCTGTCTTCTACTTTCTAAAAGAGGTCCTATTTTCTGCATATTATCACATAATAGAGGCATTTTTATATGATAGTTTGGGCCCGGACGTTAGGTAAAAGAGGGGGTGTGAACAGCCCTTTAGAGTGCACGTTTTTAGGTACTTTTTCAAAGAGCTTGGGGTAAAAACGAGAGAATTTATTCTTTTTTCTAGCTTTACTAATGTCGATTTTTTAATTCTATGCCATTCTTTCGAAAAAAAGCTTCTTTCATTATCGCAGTGGGAGCGTGAAAACTGAGGATTTTAACTTTGATATAGAAGGCTAGGAAGCAATGACTTTAATTTAGGGGGTGGTAAAATTAGACTCGTGTCTCTTGCACTCAAACAAAGGCATCATTATTAACAAAGCGGAATTGTTTCAAATCTCGATAATTATATTTTATGAGGGGGATGTTCTATTTTCAAATGGCTTTGATGAAGGCAAATACTTCCTTTACGAAGAGAAATAATGGCTTTAGTTAAATTCTGCGTAAAATGTAAAAAATCGTGCTATATTTAAAATAAATGAAGAGAGGCGAGAAGATTTTTCTAAATGGTAAAGACAGGAACATTATGTGTCACCCTCCTCCCGCTTAATAGGGTCACATGCAAGCCTAGGCTAGAGACAAATTATTGTCTAGCATTTTCCCTATAGTGTTCGATTTATTTTACATTTTATAAAGTTTGAGATATCTGTGTATAAAGGGACGATTGCTATTGCTTATTATTTGATAAGTTGATTTCTAAGCCTACTTTTTGCATTCTTGAAAAGGGTTTTTTGACCTATTTAAAAGATTAAGAGGGTTTCTGGTCAATGTTTGAAATATTAATGGCATGAAAAGGATTCCGTGTTTCTATGGTTATTGTAGAGAGTTTCTAGAAGGGGGCACTAATTTATAGCATATTGTGTTTTTAACTGTAGAAGAGAATCCTAATTTATACTAAATTTACTTTTTAGAATATCCCAGCCCTTTCACCCCTCAAGCAAAAGGGCAAGAAACTAATGCAATGACCCATGTGAGGCCTTCAGACATCAAATAAGCCGCCACATCCAAGCCCCATAGTAGTAATGAGAGGTGCTTATTTCAAAAAACATACATTCAAAAATACATTGAATTGCGCATAAGGTTTCAAAAATACATGAAAAAAATATACATTGAATTGCGTAAGAAAAACCCATGTGTGGGACACTGTATTTACGCGTGAACATTTTAAAGTTGGCAGGGTTTTTTGTTTTTTGATAAGAATTGCACAATGAATGTATCGTTGACGTGGGCATTTTATGAGCCAATCAGAGGCAGCGGTGGTTACTCCATATACGGTAACTTGATTAGTAGTTGGATGCAAATATAAGGAGTAATTTTCATTTTAGTTCATATTAGTAAGAGAATTGAATTCAGAGAGAGAATAGTTTATTTGAGTGGATATTAGTGGAGAAAAAATGAGTGGTGCATTTACATTATTGGAGATTAATGATGGAACCGAACAGCAGCAACAGCAATGATATTACGAGTACCCAATGTAGCGGTGGAAATAACCGCTGGCTGTAGACTATGTCTTGAATGGGATAGTATGTATGCTAGATACGTGATATCATTAAGCAAGTTTAAGCAGGAGGAGCAACTATGTTTTGCTGGAAAAGTGAATATTCTCCATATAAATAAACTTCGGTCAGCATTAGATGTCCTATCGAAATATATTGATGAGAACAAAATGCATCAGTGAATATTATTATTGTAATTATGTTCAATAAAAATGTTTCTAAATCAATGGTATTTTTTTCTTTCTATAGTAGACTAGCGTATATTTTCTAGAGTACAAAAAGAAATTCTGGTTAGTTTGAAGTTGGTTGTGAGAGAGTCAGGACTCTAAAAAAAAAATGGATAGATTCGAGAAAGAGCGAATCATGAGGATCTAGTTCTTTATGGAAAAACGTTTGATTCTAGATGATGATTTTTCTAGAGTTGTCTATTCAAAGGAAGATATTTTCTCGGGGAATGCTTGTTGATATAATGAAAAACTGATTCTCCATCATTAGACTATTGTATGAAGCTTCTACATCGTGGTCCAAATGCATTTACCCAATTTATTGATATATTGATCACGACACGGCAAAATGATATTGTGGATATGCTTTTAAAACATTAGTTTTGAAATTTAGGACTTTTTCATGAGAAAGATGGTGCTCTCAAGGATGATTTTACTCCTCTCTCTCTCTCTCTATCTCAGACAATTTTTGTTGTTGCTAGCTCAGTTTCATTGTGATAGTGAGAGTGTCAACACATAACAAAATGTTCCATACATGTCCGTTATGTATGTACTCACTGGGCAGCTGGTTATCATCATGTGAGAATTGCACAATGATTGAGGAGTATGATGAAAAGTGTAGATTATGCAACCCGTGTAAATTGCATAGAGGATATGCTGTACAAATTAAAGGTTGTAATTCCCGTGTCTTGAAGAGGTGTGTGACTCTCACCCTAGAGGCCAAACTATGCCCCCCAATTGTCATTATGATAAATGTAATCAGTGGCAGAATAAATATCCCGGTATGATTTGAAAGAATCCTAACGTGATTTTATTTTAGTTATTGCTACGAGATTGGGTATCGTCGTGGTTTTAGATTGGTTCTGGGAGGAGGAACCGGGTCAACGATTCAACTGTTGGAACAACAAAAGAATATGGTTTCTACGTCATCGTTGTAAAGACACTGGGTGTTATGATTATAAGCCCACTGATTTTTATTTGGCTGTGACGGAATGTGATTCGACACTTGAGGGCACTGTTTGTGAAATTGCTTCAAATAAGCAAATTGAAACATGTGAATTCTATAGAATGAATGAGAATAGTATCATTGACTATACAAAGAGATATGACAAGAGTGAAGTCACACTCTACTGTAGAAAATGTGACCCTGACATTGCAGTACATCAGGATCAGTACACTGTGAATTCAGATAATCTACCTGCACTAGTTGTTGTCGACAAATACCTAGTAGTGGATGAAATCTAAAGAGTAGAAAACTCGTTTTATCATGTATATAATTTTTTTTTATTAATAAACAATTTCACATACATCTTTAGAACATTTTATTCTTAGGGCACTAAAATCAATATTAAATACACTTGTAAGTATATCTCTCCACTAGAAAGTCGTTCAATTGAGGTAAGTCAACGTAGATGTTGAGAAAACTGCTTGTAGGTGTAGCCACGACATCTGAACATGAAAAAGGTAGTGCATGAAAGCCACATGTCTTAGTCGTTAAATCCTGTACTCTTCGTTGATTTTGAATAATGGTTTTCCCCTGCTTTCAATAAAGTTGGTGATGTATGGAGCGTAGAATTTATACGATAGGCCAAGAGGATCAAAAAATTCAATATTCTTCGCTGTTTGAAAGATGCATAGCCAATGACCGGTCTTCAAAGTCCATGGACTGCTATTAACAATGATAAGGGTATTGTTAACACTTGGAATTTTTTCAATGAAGTCCGAAGGTATGCAATAGGACTTGTACTGGGACATGTATGGATCCATAATAAATACGTTGATTATTTGGTTTGTGTTCATGGTGCTAGGTCTAGTAGAACACTGCCGTCGGGTGTGATTTCCCAATAGGTTTCAAATTGACTCAGTGATATTAGCGTGATACTCTCAGTCAGAGCATTGGCAAAAGTACACTCTAAACGGACATTCCCTGTTCGTACTCTGCTTCATATCCTGTGTGCCAGACAAGTCCAAAACAATAACCCCATGATTTTTTGAAAACATTGAATCGGTTATTCCATTTTCAAATAGTTGAGAGTCATGATCTAGGGATTGCATGGTCAACTCGTACAGAGTTCTATAGGATTTTTTGTCAAATGATAGAGTATACAGTGGAATACCATTCACTTTGCACACAAGGCTAGATAGACCAAAAAAATTAAAATCATGGGGGGATTCAGTCCAGGATCCAACGGCACTGCCACTCTTCACAAAGGCCAAAGCCAATTTTGATGGGATTTCTCCATTGATAAAATGATGAATCGCTATAGCTACGAGAGTCGGTGGCAATGTGACGTTGATTGGTGATCGTATGGGGAACAAGAAGTTTAATGTTATTGCCATTGGCTCTTAGCTTTTCCACTGCCAATGCAACAGAGCTCATAAACTTGTTGTTTTCGGACGTGGAGAATTGCCGATGTGTGATAATGACATTTGCATCGGGTGCTGCAGGAAGTGTTTTTTCTCAAAATGAAATTCGATGGGGCCATCTGTAACTTTATGTCAATCTTGACATTGGGGGGTAGCCATTGGGATATATTGAATATCTCATGATTTAATTTTCGACTAGATGATACTCCTGGGTCACTGCAGTAGTCAACTCACCGTCAGTATCAACACCTGATCGTATATTCATAGCCCTTAGGAGCTAGCGATATTCATATTCATAGGGTAGTTCAACATATGGATAACCCATCCAATTGATTTTTTGAATTTGTTCTTGATCACCTGAAGGTGGTGGTGGTGGTGGCCAATTATAGGGTCTAATTTTATATGACATTTACGATCTTTTCTCAGGATGTCAAAGGTATTTTTGAGAATATAGTCGACAAGAGCCACTTCATACGCACCGTCAAATTTGATGGCGGGGGAGAGTTTTGTCCAAAAATCACTTGTTCTATTCAAGTCGTTGTAGAGAGGATCGGAAACGTTGGACATGAATGTTACATAGAAATCATGGGGCATTGTCAATATCTTCAACACCGTTCCAAGAATCAAAAATAATCAGAGTTGTATCCTAGCCACCGAACAAGTAACTGTTTCTTACCCCTGCGAGTACGTGTCTTTAATATCTTTTCAAATTGATAGATTTCACTAGCATTTTTAACTTTTTGCGATTCGTAGTCATAAAAACCCGCCGAGAATCTCTTTCATCTTTGGTATCATGCAGGCGATAAGTTATGGGTTTAGTGTCTAGGATTTTGCCACTTTAAAAAGTTCGGTGGACCACAAGTAATTCCCTTTTCAAAAACATTAGTTGTTCTATTAATTCGAAAACGGTATCACCAACATTGAATTTATTTTTTCTTCTTCTTCTTGACAACCGATTTATTGGAGCACTGTTTAAGAAAGGTGTCAATTGTATCATGATCAGAATGATGAACTTCCTTTGGCGTAGAGTTGGACAACGATCGATGAGGTCGTTGATTATAAATCAACATGATTTTATCAAGATCATGAATAAAAGCCGGTGTATTTTTCAATGTACAATATCTTGAAATTAAAAGTCGAATAGTTCTTATCAATCGTTCAGCCATTGCATCCTTTATAGGACTGTGACTATGATTAGAGCAGTGTACTATATTTTACTAGTACTTTTGCAACATGGGGATTAACAAAGTCACTACCGCGATCACGTTTGAATTTTTTTATATGAATCCTGTTCGAGAGAATACTTTCAATGGCCTGAGCAACTTCAACACCTCTCTTTGATCGCAATGGAATTGCATATGCATAGCGACTATAAACACTGATTGCAAGTAGGACGTACTTGTACGGTGTATTGTGACGTCTTTGAAGCTCATCTAGAGTCAGGAGATCTGCTTGCATTATATGCAGTGGGTAAAAGGGGTTTATTTTTTCGATATTGATTGGCACGAAGTCTATGATTTCTATGCAGAGTGTAACTTGATTCATTTTGTAGATAGTCTTGTACACTTTTAGTGTGAACACCAGAGTGACATCGGAAAGAGTGGTGGGGGAACTTAAACTCCCCGCCTCACCAATATTTTCATAAACACCTTTCAGAACTTCAACCATTTTGAACGTAAACACGTTGTGTAACGTCCGCTACCCTTTTGTATACAGGCTGTTGATGATGGTGGTGGTGGTGGTGACGTTGACTTGATACGTCTTCGCTTTTGTCTAGCTATCAGTGGTGTGCTAGTATTTTCCAAAATTGATTTAAAATCTTCTTCTTCAAGTTCATATTTTAATGGTGGTGGTGGTGGTGTTGACAATGATGCATGTTCATTTAATTTTTTAAGAATTTATCTATTGCCAATAACACTTTTGGGGAAGTTTAATGTATTTAGAAAGTTGTATAGATGAGTGTCAAATGATAATAGTCCTTTACGATTTGTAACCATATCATAGATTAAATCAAGTAGATTATAGCTCTTGCCCCGAATTATAATCCTTCCCCATTGCTCTCAACTTGAATATGATCTTGACCACTTTCCAAGAGATAGGTTAGGAGTCGTTTTTTACTTTGTTCACGATATGAGTGGGGCATTAGATTTCCAATTTTCAATACAATTGAATCCGATTCCTCCTTCTTTAATTGTGTTCCAGCAGCAGACTCTGAGGAGATGATTCTTTTTTGAGGTCAATACCACCAGCAGCAGTGGGCTTCGAATCGATAGGACTTGTGTTTGTCCACTCGGCGAAGTGCATCTTGAAAGTAAAAGCAGTTTTTTATCATCCTCAATATTCTCATTGTCCAGGAATTTACTCAGATTGTTTCTCAAAGTATTCGACGGGTGAGAGAGCGAGTTCTATTGGAGTCCAATTTATAGGGTTTTGCCAGTCTCTCTCTTTAGAGAAAACTGTTTACAAGTCCTGCAATTATTGGCAGTAAAAAGTGTGAAAAAGCTACCGCCCGCCTGAAGAAGTCGTTTCCTTTTAAAATTCTTTCCTTTCTTTTTAGAGGGCCAATGTACGTACAATGGAACGATGTTGCTTTGCCTGTTGCTTTAACTACTCTGGCAGTTGAATATTACCCTCGATCACAAATTTAAACAAAGTTCGGATATTAGATTAATGAAACCATTGTCAATTCCGTGTTTGAGTATTGCTTTCCTAAGCGGAGGTTTTGAGTGCTTAGAACTGAAAACAAATGTCTATTTTCATGTAGTTTCTTCAGTGTCATGATAGCAACTAATAGGTCTTTTTAGTGTTCACAGGGAGATATACTGTAATTTCATTGTCAAAAATATCTGTGACTACACGCAGATCCTCGGGTGTATTTTGATTAAGATCCAATAGGATGTAGCCCTAGGGTTTTATTAGTTGCCTGATTGTATGCTGAGAGCAGAAATTTGGGGGCTCCTGGATAGATTTGTTTATTGAGAGTTATTAGCGAGCTAGAATCACGAACAACTCTGTAGATGATATAGTAGGTGCAGTTCAATGCAAGTGTTCGCATACACTTGCTCTGATGAAAGAGATTGTGTAGAACCAGAGTAACGGAAATCTGTTCATGATGAGAGCGAACAGTGAACAGTTGTAGCATTTCCTGGGGACCATTGTTTCAATAGATTCAGCCAGATCGTCAATGATCAACCAAGAGTTTGGTTCAATAATGCTGAAAACATCAAGTCCCTGTATGAATTGTATCTGCACCAACCCGTCGTGGCAATCGCTTTTTATTTTATCGTATGACTCCTGCCAAATACTGTAACAATAGTAGATTTTTTTCGGCTTTTCCACAAACATTTTATCGCAATTTTTAATTATTTTAGTTAAGAGTGTTGTTTTGCCTGACATTGACGGTCCACATAGAAAAACGATCTGAATGGTGTTTTAAATTGATACATGTTCCCTTCAACAGTTCACCTAGACAACTAACTGTAGACTATGGCTGTCTAATGACTAAATAATTTCCCTATTACTACTACTACTACTCCGTTTTCAAGAAAATAATAATAATAATAATAATAATAATGAGAAGAAGACGAATAAAGAATAATATTTTCTTTTATTAAACATAAAAAAAGTAACAATACTTTTAAAAAATACTACATTGAAAAAGGCACATTAAACATGAAAAAAAAACACTTTTTTAATTTAGTTATAATAAAAAATACAAAATTTACATAACCACTAGAAAAAAAAACACTTAAATAAATACACTTTTTTTTATTATTTATAAAAAAATACAACATTTATTGGAATAAAGCACTTGAAATATCACTATTATTTACAGCATTTTAAATTTTGGGATCCCCCCTCCCCCCTCCCCCCGGGGGTGGCCACTGCGGTGGCCGGGGGGGGGGGGGGGAGGCCGGGAAGCGCCGGCGCCGGGGGCCCGCTGCGGCGGGCCCGGGCTGGGGCTGGCATTAAATACTGGAAATTGATCTGCCTTGCACACACACACATACACACACACACATTGTAAATTGTTTTGTGATAAAGAATTAAAAAGAATTTTAAAAAACACCCAATTACCCAAAAACCCTCCCACCCAATTATACTTTTTTTTTTAAATGAATTTAAGTTAATTTTTCTAGACCGAGTTTTTTCTGTACTCTATACATTCAACTCGGTCTGAAATTAAATAATGACACCGTGTGGTAGTACCTTCACACCATCCTCAAGTACATAAACTTTGTCCGATAATATGGCCGACATGGCGTTTTTCTAAACTCTAACTGTGTAGTTTTTAAATTGTAAAGAGCGAATCGCCATGACTTTCGCCCTTGGCACTAAACTACGTTCCACACAGTTTCTATACACACTCATGTCGAAATTATTTTTTACAAAGTGTGTAGGTACCCCCTTGCAAACTTGTTTGATATCCTTGCCGTGCGTTTCCACACAGTATACCTTCGGACCAGGAAACACACCACTGGATATCAGATCGCTACCGTTTCAGATTTTAACATTAACCCAATTGATTTGGGGCCTGGCGTTTTCACTAGCTCTGGGTAGAGGATTCGTCCCAGTTAGTGTTAGTCCATTCGTTGAGCTAATGTACTCGCCATTTCCCAAATCATTCAATATGATTTTCAGTTTTTGACTTTTAACAGGAGTGAATCAGTTGTCCCCGTAATTACACTTGAAACTTGTCC
>JAPEVW010000240.1:0-142500 GCA_027921565.1 Artemia sinica
CTTTCAGCAAAAGGAGGATGGAATGATCATGTAAAAGAGATGATTAAGAGAGGGAAAGCAGTTTCAGCTGCCATTTTATGTAATTCAAGGCTTTCAAGTATAAAAGATCTCAAAATACATAAATATGTTTTTAATTCTAAAGTTTTACCTACTATCCATTACGGAGCTGAATTCTGGGGGCATGAGCCGGAAGCACAATTGGAATCAATTCAGCTTTAACACTTTGAAGGATTGATTGGTCTTGACGTAACAACCCACAATCAGGCAATAAAAAGTGACCTAGGAATATTTTCGCTGAGAATGAGTAGATTAGTACACATGATCCGGTACTGGCTAAAAGTTCCAAGTCTGCCAAAAGTTTTATTCCCAAGTAAAAGAGATATTTGGTGTTGAATATTATTTTAAACTAGGGTTACCGGGGGAGACATTGAGGACTTGGTTTCGGATCCGTGCGAATTGCCTGCCACTAAAAAATAGAAAAAGAGTATTTGAGCAGTATGCCAATAATGAATTTGCGGCCTTTACGTTCCATCCTGTGTTATTTTGCGGCCTTTACGTTCCTTGGTGCCTTTCCAGAGCATGTACCTATGGATTTGGGACCTTTAAGTTCCTTCTTGTGCTATTTGAGGCCTTTTATGTTTCCTTCCGGTGTTATTTGCTTGAAGCTATAGGAGTCTTTACGTTATTTGCGTACGCCCCTACACCTTTTCAAAGAGAGTGAGTATAACTTGATTGGTGATTGGGATTTGAATAAAAGGAATAGTTTTCTTTACAATTCATATTTGTAAGAAAGTTGAATTCAAAGAGAATAGTTTATTTGAGAGGATATTAGTAGAGAAAAATGAGTGGTGCATTTACATTATTGGAGATTAATAATGGAGCCGACAACAGCAGCAATGATATACGAGTACTCAATGTGGCTGTGGAAATAACCGTTGGCTGTAGACTATGTCTTGAATGGGACACTATGTATGCTAGATACGTGATATCATTAAGCAAATTTAAACAGGAGGAGCAGCTATGTTTTGCTGGAAAAGTGAATATTCTCCATATAAATAAACTTCGGTCAGCATTAGATGTCCTATCGAAATATATCGATGAGAACAAAATGCATCAGTGAATATAATTATTGTAATAATTGTTTCTAAATCAAAGGTATTTTTTTTCTTTCTACAGTAGACTAGCGTATATTTTTTAGAGTAGAAAAATTCTGGTTAGTCTGAGGTTGGTTGTGAGAGAGTTAAGACTCTAAAAAATGGATAGATTTGAGAAAGAGCGAATCATGGAGAATCTAGTTCTTGTGGAAAAAACGTTTGATTCTAGATGACGATTTTCTAGAGTTGTCTATTCACAGGAAGATATTTTCTCGGTTAATGCTTGTCGATATAATGAAAACTGATTCTCCATCATTAGACTATTGTATGAAGCTTCTACGTCGTGGTCCAAATGCATTTACACAATTTATTGATATATTGATCACGGCACGGCAAAATGATATTGTGGATATGCTTTTAAACATTAGTTTAGAAAATTTAGGATTTTTTTTCATGAGAAAGAGGTGCTCAAGGATGATTTACTCCTCTCTCTCTCTCTCTATCTCAGACAATTTTTGTTGTTACTAGCTCAGTTTCATTGTGGCAGTGGGAGTGTCAACACATGACAAAATGTTCCATACATGTCCGTTATGTATGTACACACTGGGCAGCTGGTCATCATGTGAGAATTACACAATGATTGATGAGTATGATGAAAAGTGTAGATTATGCAACCCGTGTAAATTGCATAGAGGATATGCTGTACAAATTAAAGGTTGTAATTCCTGTCTTGAAGAGGTGTGTGACTCTCATCCTAGAGGACACCTATGCTCCAATTGTCACAATGATAAACGTAATCAGTGGAGAATAAATATCCCGGTATGATTGGAAAGAATCCTAACCATGATTTTAGTTTATTGCTACGAGATTGGTATCGTCGTGGTTTTAGATTGTTCTGGGAGGAGGAACCGGGTCAGCGATTCAACTGTTGGAACAACAAAAGAATATGGTTTCTACGTCATTGTTGTGAAGACAATGGGTGTTATGATTATAAGCCCACTGATTTTTATTTGGCTGTGACGGAATGTGATTCGACACTTGAGGACACTGTTTGTGAAATTGCTTCAAATAAGCAAATTGAAACATGTGAATTCTATAGAATGAATGGGAATAGTATCATTGACTATACAAAGAGATATGACAAGAGTGAAGTCACACTCTACTGTAGAAAATGTGACCCTGACATTGAAGTACATCAGGATCAGTACACTGTGAATTCAGATAATCTGCCTGCACTAGTTGTTGTCGACAAATACCTAGTACTGGATGAAATCTAAAGATTAGAAAAGTCGTTTTATCATGTATATAAATTTTTTTTTTTTATTAATAAACAATTTCACATACATTTTTAGAACATTTTATTCTTAGGGCACTAAAATCAATATTAAATACACTTGTAAGTATATTCTCCACTAGAAAGTTGTTCAATCGAGGTAAGTCAACGCAGATGTTGAGAAACTGTTGGTAGGTGTAGCCACGATATCTGAACATTAAAAAGAGTAGTGCATGAAAGCCACATGTCTTAGTCGTTAAATCTTGTACTCTCCGTTGATTTTGAATAATGGTTTTCCCACTGCTTTCAATAAAGCTGCTGATGTATGGAGCGTAGAATTTATACGATAGGCCAAGAGGATCAAAAAATTCAATATTCTTCGCTGTTTGAAAGATGCATAGCCAATGTCCAGTCTTCAAAGTCGATGGACTGCTATTAACAATGATTAGGGTATTGTTAACACTTGGAATTTTTTCAATGAAGTCCGAAGGTATGCAATAGGACTTGTACTGGGACATGTATGGATCCATACTAAATACATCGATTATTTGGTTTGTGTTCATGGTGCTAGGTTTAGTAGAACACTGCCGTTGGGTGTGATTTCCCAATAGGTTTCAAATTGACTCAGTGATATTAGCGTGATACTCTCAGTCCGAGCATCGGCAAATGTACACTCTAAGCGTACATTCCCTGTTCGTACTATACTCATATCCTGTGTGCCGGACAAATCCAAAACAATAACCCCATGATTTTTTGAAAACATTGAATCGGTTATTCCATTTTCAAATAGTTGAGAGTCTTGATCTAGGGATTGCATGGTCAACTCGTACAGAGTTCTATAGGATTTTTTGTCAAATGATAGAGTGTACAGTGGAATACCATTCACTTTGCACACAATGCTAGATAGACCGAAAAAATTAAAATCATGGGGGGATTCAGTCCAGGATCCAACGGCACAGCCACTCTTCACAAATGCCAAAGCCAATTTTGATGGGATTTCTCCATTGATAAATGATGAATCGCTATAGCTACGAGAGCCGGTGGCAATGTGACGTTGATTGGTGATCGTATGGGGGACAAGAAGTTTAATGTTGTTACCATTGGCTCTTAGCTTTTCCACTTCCAATGCAACAGAGCTCATAACCTGTTGTTTTCGGACGTGGAAAATTGCCCATGTGATTATGACATTCGCATCGGGTGCTGCAGGAAGTATTTTTCTCAAAATGAAATTCGATGGCCATCTGGAACTTTATGTCAATCTTGACGTTGGGGGGTAGCCATTGGGATATATTGAATATCTCATGATTTAATTTTCCAACCAGATGATACTCCTGTGTCACTGCAGTAGTCAACTCACCGTCAGTATCAACACCTGATCGATATTCATAGCCCAATGATTGTACTCTCAACTCCTTGTACGCCTTTGGCGTCATCATCATAAATTGAATGTAGCTTGCATAGTTTGACAAATTATTGCTAGTGCTCACCAATGTCCCATTAATAAATACATTAATTTGTTTGAATAGGTTGTGTAGAATACAGTTTTCATAGGAGAGACCATCGCCGGCATTTGGAGTTGTATTATCTAACTTTTTCTTCACCACAACATTTAAAATCAATAAATGTTGATGACAAATCAATGAAATAGTCTTCATTGGAAAATATTTGAAAGTGTATATTCTCCGAGAGGGGTTGTTGGGGATGACATTGTTCATAATAGCCATACTTGACACTGACATCAACATTTTCAGCATTGAATAGATTCAATGAGGAACTGATTGATGGATATGATTCCTTTTGGGGGAGATAAGTCATCTTAAGAGAAGAAATCCTTCTTTGATCCAACAATCTTTTTCTTTTTCTTCTTCTGCTTATTGGCCTTCGTTGTCTTATTCCTCAAAGCCTTGTTGATGTCCTTTGCTTCCTGCATGGGTTGAGACTGATGAGTGAATGACGCGAACGCATCCTTTTCAATCCCTCCCCATTTTGTCGAGATTTTAGTTGCTCACCAACGGCTCTTGCTGAAGATCTAATATTTTCCTTAACACTCTCCTTGAAATTCTTGCCTGACCCCCAGTCCTGTAGTGTGGAGGCGGAAAAATTTGATGCAGCAGGTACAAGATATTTTCTGGCAAGGGGTAGTGCAGAACGAAATAGCCTTGCAAACCAGCTACCAAGACCATAGCCAGACATTGTAGTACGACCCTTGTAGTAGTTCAATCCATTGCCTATTTGACGTGGACTCAAAGCACCAACATAACAATCAATATCGGGACAGACAAATGGAATTCTTCTATTGTTCATTTTAGGTGATTGTGATGTCGTTGACAATGAGTCGAAAATGACATTTAATCACTGCTAAGCCTTTTGTTATTGCTAGAGGATCACCCAATTCACTTCTTAGTGTTAACTGACAGAGTTCCAAATACGAAGTTTTTACAGGAACATACTGAAGATGCTTTATATTATAGTGATGAACAAGTTCATGAGTTGTTTTTTTCGTTCAAGAACACGTAGGAGGGGGAGATTTGAATTACCGAATCTCGACGTTTCCACAAAGGATGCATAGAGAAATATGCAAGAGTCCGAGGCGAAACCAGGTGGATAATCACGAAGGGCCTCTGAGCCTTCCCCTTGAGGCAGATTCCCGTTTATTTTCGATTCTGAGTATTTTAGGGTTTCCTCCAAAATTGACCCCCTCCCTCTCCTGCCCCTCAGAAATGGAGGAACGAAGGACCTCTGAGCTTTGCCCATGAGACAGATCCTGTTTATTTACGATTCTGAGTATTTTTGGTTCTCCCTCTGAAATTGACTTCCCCCTCTCCCTCCCCTGCCCTCAGAAATGTGGGAAAGAAGGGTCTTTGAGCCTTCCCTTGAGGCAGATCCCGTTTATTTTCGATTCTGAGTATTTTTGGTTTTCCCTCCAAAATTGACCCCTCCCTCTCTTGCCCCTCAGAAATGGAGAAACGAAGGACCTCTGAGCTTTGCCCATGAGGCAGATCCTGTTTATTTTCGATTCTGAGTATTTTTGGTTTTCCCTCTGAAATTGACTCCCCCTCTCCCTCCCCTGCCCTCAGGAATGTGGGAACGAATGGTCTTTGAGCCTTCCCCTTGAAGCAGATCCCGTTTATTCTCGATTCTAAGTATTTTTGGTTTTCCCTCCAAAATTGAACCCTCCCCTCCCCTGCCCTAAGAAATGGGGGAACGAAGGGAACGTTAGATCCTATTTTAAATTGACAATACTTATCAAACATCACTTGTGTATTATACAGACCATATCGGAATAGGAAAGGTAGGTCAAGTCACAATGTCATTCTATCGTCGTTAGTCAGTTTCATAGACTGAGGATGTTTCAAATTTATAACAAATTACCTGAGTTAACAACTCCTTCGGGGTTACCTTAACTGCTAATCAGTTTAATCCTTTTTTTTCTCCACTGATACAATCCAATCACTACTTAGAATCATTCACACTCCTATTATTCAAAACATTAATTAATATTGTTCATTGTCTACGTAAATTAAGTTAGAGGCAATACTGGTTTAGAAAAACTAAAATAGTGACATAATTTAATAATCCTTTTTTTTCTCCACCTTAATACAATCCAATCACTAATTAGGATCATTCACACTCCTATTATTCAAAACATTAATTAATATCGTTCATTGTCTACGTAAATTAAGTTATAGGCAATACTGGTTTAGAAAAACTAGAATAGTGGCATAATTTCATAATCCTTTTTTTTTCTCCACCTTCATACAATCCAATCACTAATTAGAATCATTCACACTCTTATTATTCAAAACATTAATTAATATCGTTCATTGTCTACGTAAATTAAGTTATAGGCAATACTGGTTTAGAGAAACTATAATAGTGACTAAATTTCACTTTATCGACCCTCAAATTCCATTATGTGAGGGAGCTCTGAATCTCTTTGAAAAGGTGTAATGTCTTCTAGAAGTATTACCTATAGGACCGGTAGAAATGTCTTGCTATAGGACCGGTAGAAATGTCTTCCTATAGGACCGGTAGAATGCAGACGAGGCATTCTACTGGTGTCCTAACTGAATACGAAACCCCTTTTTTATTGGTTTCTTTCCCCCATCTACAAATTCCGTGTCATACTGGAGAACAACCACCCCCAACCCGAGATTTTCATTTGGTTTTTCAAATATGGTTATTTCTTTCAAGGACACTGGATACTTCCCCTCTAAACAATCAAAATTTACTTTAGGGAAATTTTTTCCGCCGTTACGTGTAAGTCCGTCGAGATTTTTCATTGTTGAATCTTTGTTTAATGTTTTATGGGCTGCTGCTAAAAATGCATATTTAAAGCATTGCAGCCCTGTGTCAAATCTGAAACCCTGAACCCCTCCTGTAGCCGACAAATTTGGGTGGCATTTTATTTTTAGATTACCCACTCCCCCCTTAAAATAAAGTTTTTAAAATCTACTGAGATTCAGATCCATGTGTTCAATGTATAAAATTGTGGACCGACTTCCCCTCTCATTAAACGTGTCCAAAGTTGGTATTAATCTATTTACCCGGTTGAAAAAGTTGTCCTCAAATTCATTTAGACCAGGGTAAAAAAAAGTCTGGTTGCCAGTTGAAAAATGAAAATAAAATATATCCCCAGATGTTCCCTTTTGTAAATAAACTTTTTGATTCACTGATGCTTTAACCCCCCCTTGACCCCCCCCAATTCTGAATCTGAATCTCAATTTGTGCTTGAATTCTGTCGATGTAGCTATGAAGAACATTCACAGGGTCAGTTAAAATAATGCTCCTGTCAACCACGTTTTCCTCGGGAGGGTTAAAATCTACCCTCTAAGTGACTTAGAGCAGACTCTAACAAATAAAATTCACGTAATTCCGGGGACATGACACTATTTTCATGTCCTGCACCTATTTGTACAGGACTCAATTCACTAATAGTAAAACTATCGTCAAAAATGTCCCTGGAAAAATTAGACCCTACAATTTGCATTGTTGTTGCTGTATCATTAAGCGGAGAGGGTGGGGGGTGACATAGAATTGTCAATAAGGCCACCCCAGTCTGTTCATCTGCAATGGTTGGAAATGGCATGACGTCCCCTAGTACATATTCCAAGGTGTTTGGGGACAATTGATCGAGCCAGCCTGTATTGTCCTGTGACGTAATTTCTATATGAGAATCCGGTTCAGTTGCACTAGTAACATCGCCTAAATGTTCATGCATAAATCTATCTACCTAGTCCGGATCCTCTATCATGTCAATATCACAAGTTAAATCGTCTAGATTAGCTATGTCCCCAAAACATCGTTAAGAAAAACCCCTTTGCCATTCCATATTATCTACAACTAATGTAGGTTCGTCTCTAAACTCCATTGGTGGTGATAGAATTGGTCCTGTAAATTCAGTTGTTCATCATCCAATGGCAGTGCTATTTCATTAAATGTAGAAAAAAGGTTTTATTTTTTATGTGAAATAACCATTATTTTTATAAAGTTAATAAACTATGTCAATTTTTCATAGTCATTGTCCCACCACCTGAACAATTAAAAGAAGAAAAAAAAGTTACATTGGCATATGTCTTTCATAATGACAACTGAACATGTTAAAAATATACATTGTTTTAGTCAGGAAAATGAAGTCTTATTCTTAGAGGATAAGTTAGAATAAGAGAATGATATATAAAACTAATGGTTTTATTAAAAAAAAAAATATTTTCAGAATAAAAATGCAAAATAGGGATCCAGCTCTAGTGCTTGTCCCTCTTGATTGTAATTCTCAATAAAACCCGACCATCGTTCAACCGATGCAGTATGTTCTATGAAGCTTTGCTCGTCAGCCTCGGTTAATGGGCATGCATCCCATACATTGGTTGCTGGTGTTGGTGTAACTTTCTCGACAATCCGAATTTTCCTATGTCGCTTGGCAACGGATTTGATTGAAGTGCTGGACGCAGTTAACCTGGACTAAATAAATCATTAGAAGCGAAGAACTTTTGTTCTCCTTCCATATCAACAATTAAAGTGCAATTAAATGCTGGATGGTCCTTTTTAGAGCCCCGGGGAGGACCTTTGGGGATCGGGAGCTTCCTTCAGGGTTGGGATCGGAGCCCTTTCAAGTTGGGGTAGAGGACTTCACAACACTGTTCAAATAGAACTTATGTATTATAACGACCCTAGAGTTTCAGACACAAATCCTTTTTGAAAACATATTTTAAAATCATCTTTTAAAATGTCTCTAACTGTTTCGCCGAAATAATTGCCTAAAATGTCTAAAATGGTTTCATCCAAATAATCTTTTTTTACATCTCTGCGCTGTCACATTTGAAATTATTAAGAACCTTTTTCTCGCGTTAATATCTCTTCATCTAAGATAAAAAACATCCGGTTATTTGAAACCCACTTTGTAACGAGCGATTAACATTCATTTTATACCTGTCAGATTAAAATTCAAATTTTCAACCTTTCCGATGGGTTATTTTGATAAGAACCGAATACACACAAAGCCAAGTGCGAAACATATCCCAGTTTAAGAAAGTTTGTTCAACCGTCAACTGTGAAATAGTGTTTTTTTTATATAGAGTTTGTTTAATGAAATAATGGATTTTTGCATTAGAAAATATCTTGCTTAAAAGAGAAATTACAGGTAAGGTTTATAAATCTATAGAAAAGTATGATAAGCTATTTGCTACTTCTGTGTTATAACCAATCTTTTATATACTGCTAATTTGGTTAATGGTAATGAAAGAAAATGAAATAGGATTATTATAGAATAGTTTAGAAACAAATTTAAGTTTAGTTTTACTCATCGAAAGTTACGCGCTTGAGAAAATTTGCCTTTTTTTGAAAATACAGAAAAAAAATATAAACATTTACTAATTCTGACTGCACTTGTACATCTGAAGTCTCTGGCAAAGCATGAAAAGGAGTGTCCTCCCGATCTTGACCAGATGAGACTGATGCATTATGAGAATCTATCCATTCTCTCTTGAATTTTCTGCCAGGTTGCATAGAGGTTTGTGCAGAGCTGACACTGGCTTGAGAGGCTCCTGGCTGGTCCATCGATGTGATATCACCCCATCTCGGTCTCTTTTCGGAGGGAGGGTAATTGCATGAATCCACCTCAACATCCTTAAAAAAGAAGAAAAATTTAGTAATGAAGTAATAAGCCCTCTTTTACAGATAAATTGCCCTCTAAAGTTTATTCTGGTGTTTGTAGCACTCTATGTCTTAGCACTTTAGAAATATTTAAAAAGAAAAGCTTTTTAAAAAGTAACTGTTGCAGGGGGAGGGGGGCTAAGTCCCCTGAAATTTGAATTTACTAGTAAAACGGTTTTTTTTTTGTTTTTATATGTAAAGCCTTAAAAACTTATATACTAAAATTGCGAATATCACGGTACTAAACCCCAAAAATTTGAAAAAAATGACACACAATA
This sequence comes from Artemia sinica, assembly GCA_027921565.1. Classification (NCBI taxonomy): domain Eukaryota; kingdom Metazoa; phylum Arthropoda; class Branchiopoda; order Anostraca; family Artemiidae; genus Artemia; species Artemia sinica. The sequence goes on from JAPEVW010000240.1 coordinate 9,798, forward strand.
TTAATGGAGGGCATTGGACCTTCAATTCCATAGTATCAAACACAAAAAGTTGACAATTATAGATTTTTTTTATATGCAAAGCTATTAAAACTTATATATCTAAATTACGAAATACTTAAAATCACAGAAAAAGGAAGAAAAAGACTCCTGGATATAGCCTAAACTAAAAATTATTAAGTATATAAAGGGTTCACCCTCTAACCAATACCTCACCCTTTACGCTTAAGTTTTTTTTAGCACTTTCAAAAGAGGTATCTATTCAAATTAACCAACCTTTGTGATTCAAGAGTTTGTGATTCGAACAAAATTCAAACTTTAGTGTAAAGAGCATGATATTGAGGAGAGGGGCGACCTTTCATATCTGCTGAAACTAATATGCAAATTTTATTTTAATTTTCATATACAATGAGCCAAAATCAAAGTGAACCTGCCTCTCTTTTTTTTTCAATATTTACTAAAATTGAAATACATGGACTGTTTAATTAACATTTAAAAGAAGGAAGCTTTTTAAAAGAGCTAACAACACGATGAAAAAAAAGTAAGTAAGGAAGGTAAAGGAAATTCTTCCTTAACTTAATGGCGAGACAAAAATAGATTTCTTTTTATTATAATAATGAGAAAATTTTACTCACCAGAAGTCACTTAGAATATTCCATACCTCTATCAATGTAAATGATTGCAAAATATAGATACTGTTAGAATGAATGAACTATTCAAACTGTAGAAAATTCTAATCTGAAACTTGAATATATACAAAAAAATAATTGAATATATTGACACCTAAACAAGACGCACTGGGTTTTCTGACACGGATTTACCCTAAAAGACATGTATACAATATATGTCATGAAGTAGAAATCTAGTCTACGTAAATTATGTCAGAAAACATGTCCTTCATAATATATTACGCAATACCCGACTAGCACAAGATGGAACATAGTCTACCCAAAGTATAATGCCATGTGAGGGAGTTCTGATTCTCTTGAATAGATGTAGAGGCGTACGCAAATAACGTAAAGATTCCTATAGCTTCAAGCAAATAACACCGGAAGGAACATAAAAGGCCCCAAATAGCACAGGAAGGAACGTAAAGGCCCCAAATTCATTGGTACATGCTCTGGAAAGGCACCAAGGAACGTAAAGGCCGCAAATAACACAGGATGGAACGTAAAGGCCGCAAATTCATTATTAGCATACTACTTTTTTTAAAAGAAAAAGGGTGGCCCCAGATGCAGATGCGGGTTACTCTTGCCCCAGATGTAACCTAGATATTGAGGATGAAACCCATATTCTCGCCGAGTGCCAGGAACTTTCTCTATTAAGGGGGAAGTATCTTGAGGATGGTAACTTTGAGTTCCCGGGGATTCTGAAAATGACTGTAAAAAGGACAATCAGGCAGTTATGTAAATATGTAAATAAAGCGTTGACATAAATGAGTGAAACTTGATATTTATGCTATTTTTCTTGTGGAGTGTAATTAAGAATACTGTTCTGTGTGGCCTGTTTTTTTTACTTATAATAAATTATTATTATTATTATTATTATTATGGAATCTTTGGAACATTATTTCAACTAAATTTTCCACTAAGGTGTCTTACCTTACATGAAGATGTAAAAAAAAAAATAATAAATGGACTAACATTACAATTCGTTGCTTATATAGATTACCATTAAATTTTTATAAAAGCATTAAATAAAAATCTAAGCTATTATATCTAAAAGAATAAAAGTAAATCTAAAATGGAATAAAATTAATTGGTACATTTGTATATAATGTAGTGAAATCAAATGAGTCCAATCTTTTGGCTGAAACTAAATCCAGAGAATCTATTACTTGCAACGAATTATTAACACTCCAACATGGATATAATCAGGAATTATTTTTAATTCCTGAGCAGTAAGCCTTAAATTTATTTTTAATTTCTCCATATAACTCGTCACCACCTTACAGATATTGACGTGCATACCGATTATAAAAACCTATCTTTGGAAAAACAAGAGGAAAACACAAGATTTTTTTCAGAATTTATTAAAATTCCAAAATTGTTATTGTATAATTATTTTTTTTTAATTTCATTATTATATATTTATAAAATATGCACATTTATCATTAAATTCGTCCTGGGTTCCATTTTTTAACCGAACCAAACTTGAACTTTGTTTTAAACTTGACCAAATGCTATTCACGACATTCCCAATCGAGGTAAAGAACTCCACAACTGGCTCAATTACCAAGGCAGCCACTAATTTGACAATAGATTTACCAGCGCAATATATTGTGTCAGCCACGGCTTTCACTACTTCACCAATGGTTCCAATTTTTGAAACGGGGTTTGTGGGTAAAGCAAATGCAGATGCTGCTATGCCTGTAAAGTAAAGGTTTTTTTAGTGCAGATCCTCTTATCCAACTCTTCATGAAAAAAAGAAATCCCCCTCTTCACGCGATACGTTTTTAATAAACGTATTAAAAAATATATGAATATAAAAATTCGTTACGTAAGTTAATTCGTAAGTTACGTGTATTTATTACTAATAAAAACGTTCTTAAATAGAATTAAACAAGTTTCAAGAAAGCCATTTAACTAAATAAAAGTAAATTAATATAAAAATTTTGTTTTAATTATTCAGTAGCACCAAACCGAGAAATTATTTTTTCTATTTGGGTAGGAACGTAGCAAATAAAGAAGAAACTTGCAGTACTGGAAATAATAAATGCGGATTAGATTCAGATCGCTTTCTCGAAGAAGAGGGTAAAGTCCAGACACAAAAAAGTATAGCATGATCACAAAAAGTCGAGTAATATTTCGCGAGACCGCGCCTATTATAACAACGCGATTAGCAACAATTTTGGCATAACCCATTTTTAATTTATCTTTAATATCAGATACAGTTTTTCGTCGGAGAGCTGAAACTGAATCACAAATCGAGATCCCAAGTCACTTGAGACTAGAAACACGGGGAATAATAAAAAGAGGGCAATTTAAACCACCCGTACCAAACTTATCATTAAACGGCAAATATTCACACTTGGCAATATTTAGGGATAAACCAATTTTTTCAAGAGAAGAAGGGATTTTATTAACATTCTGTGCTAACCAAACTTTCGACCGATTTATAAGTAGCAGATCGTCGGTGTATCCAAGGTAAGACACATCCGCAAATCCGGTAAAACAGGTAGAGGGTATCTTTGAAAGAACACTAGACGAACAAGCACTGAAAATATATGGAGAAAGCACCCTCCCTGTCTAACACCACAGCGAACAGGTATATTCCCAAAAATCTGACCATTTGATTTAAATCTTACAAAAGAATTAAAATACCAAAATTTTAGACAGAAAGAATAGTCGCGTTTGTCCCTAGCTCATATAAAGAGTAAAGGGCCTGTTAATGAACAACACTGCCGAATGCTTTTGACACATCATTAAATTAATTTTCTTAAGAATACACTTTACTTGACCTTCAAGTAGCGCATCAAGAATATGATATGCTACTTTAGACTTCGCTAGGGGGCATGCACCCCCCTCACCACTCCCTCCCCGGATCCCCGTAAAATAAATTAGGATGAATGTATAATAATTTAGAAACAAACTTGGGCAATATATTTGCACATTAGGGGGGGGGGAATCACACCATATATTAAATACGTAACCAAACCTAATCTAGGTACCTTTTCCCCCCTTAAACCCCAAAAATCAATTGTGTAAATATTGACACTCATTGAGAAACCACGGCTTTGCAGTCATTTAAGTAGAGTGTATCTATGGAATTTGCATGGTTTATGTTCCTTCCTGTGCTATTTGCATGGTTTACGTTCTTTGGCACCTTTCCAGAGGATGTACTTATGGAATTGCATGGTTTGTGTTCCTTCCTGTGCAATTTGGGGAGATTACGTTCCTTGACACCTTTCCAGAGCATGTACTTATGGATTTGGGTGGATTATGTTCCCTCCCATGCTATTCTAAGGGTTTATGTTCCCTCCATGCTATTATAAGGGTTTATGTTCCCTCCCATGCTATTCTATAGCACCAGGTTCCCTCCCATGCTATTATAATGGCTTATGTTCCCTCCCATGCTATTCTATAGCACTATGTTCCTTCCTATGTTATTCTAAGGGCTTATATTCCCTCCCATGCTATTCTATAGCGCTATTTTCCTTCCATTGTTATTCTATGGGACCTCTACACGTGATTAAACACGTTTTGAAACTACGTGCTATTTGCTTATTTCCCGTTGGTTTCTTTTCAAACGAGCGGATATTCCCCTCTAGTTCCTAAACATTGCAAAAATGATAACAGCATGAGCATTCCCAACACAAGTTTGTTTCAACTCCAAGTTTTTCAACCAGACTGTTTTTGAGCCAACATCTGTTTTTTAGGGGGCCAATTAGAGACATCGGAGCTTGCTCAATATACGATATCTCGACTGGTGGTTGATTATAAATAAAAGAACTGATTTTTATTCGTCCTTGAGATTTTTGTATAAAATGCTCTTACCTTACGATTTGATTTTCATAATGATTTAACATATCATGGATAGTACACTAAATATTATTAACTTTAAAGCAATGGATACATCAATTTTCAATGTGAGTACAGCTTACTAAATTTCTTAATTTATTTCCAAATAAAATCATTTTACCATCCCACTAATAAATTCAAATTCAGGGGGACATAGCCCCCCTCCCCTCCAACAATACAAACCCTACAATATGATGAGTATACTCGCTAGAAAACTTAAATTACGCTCTTTTTTCTATTATGTAAATAACACCCCCCTCTCCCCTCCAATGTTTACGAGTTTATTTCCATAGTTTTAGCTATTTCGTTCAAAAATGTCCTTTTTCCCAATTATCAAAAAATCTTTTTTTCCGGTCTAAAACCACATGTGTTTATAACTACAGAAAGGGTCCCTTTTGGAGCTGGAGTTCAAACGTGTCTTATCTGAGTTATGAAAACAGAAGGTTGATGATTAAGACGGGTTTGTGTAATTCTAGCAAGAAACTTAGAATTTAGATACAACCAAATCGTATTCAAATATTGTCTTGGGAAGAAATTTTAAGTTTTGTATCAATTTGGATTTTAGCTCACATTTACCAAACTTAGTCGTAGTTAGGTGAAAGTATGCATAAATATCTTAGTTTATAGTCTAATTCTGTGGCTACTAAAGGAACAATGAGCAGTTTTTTTGTGCTTTCGCAAGAAAATAGCTCGCCTTTAACGAACTTTGATGTAGTTAGTTGAAAGTGTGCTTAAATATCTTCATTTTTTCTTCTGTAAAAAGGGAAATCGTTTTTCCACGCTAAATTTTTTAAGGAGGAGGTGGATTCATACAATTACTCCCCCCCCCCCGGAAAAGAGAGCTAAGGCTAATGGCGTTACCCCAATACAACAAGTGGAGATAGATGACCCATCGGGAGCCACCCACATCTATTCAAGACCAGTGCTGCCTGCCCAAGACCCACCCTTGCCAACCCCTATGCAGCCGGGTAGAAAGCTGAAAAGAGAGTGGATGATAGCTCATAACGTTACTGCTGCACAAGATTGTGAAGTCATCCCCTATCAAATATTACCGAACCCTTCACGACCAATGCAAGGCGAGAATGATGTGGCCCCTAAAGCCCTCAACATGCAAGCTGCAAATCTAAATGTGAGTTTTCAAATATTATTTCTCGCTAATGATTCTTTTTTCCAAGTTAATTTGAAGGACTGAGAATTGTACCACTAGACATAATTCCAGATTCTAATTTGCATAATAAAAAAATTTGATATGAGATGCGGGACTTAACAGTTTCAATTTTATCATTTGCTCCGGAAAATCTTGAAAATAACAGACTACACATTGAAAATAGGCTATTTTTATGACTATTTTTTATGGATGACTATTTTTGTAGGAAAAAAAGTCAATTTTTTTTAATGAGCTATTAAGACAATTATTGACTTGATTTTTTTTAACATATTTTATTGCTGTTAGTCAAACGTTGTGATGTGTGTGGTGCGGGTGTGTGCATGTGTGCGTGTGAACTTGTGCGTGCATACGTGTGTGTGCGTGTGTGTTTTGTGTGTGCGAGTGCGTGTGTGTGAGCGGTGCTTGAACTGCTTATTTTTCTGTCTACTTGATAATTCATTGAGATAGTATAATGAATATTGCAAATTCAATAACAACGTAATGATTTTCACTATTTTGTCGTGTGTTTGTGTGTGTGTGTGTGTGTGAGCGGTGCATGCGCTACTTATTTTTTTTTGTCTACTTGATAATTCATTGAGATAGTATAATGAATATTGCAAATTCAATAAAAACGTAATGATTTTCACTATTTTGTTGTGTGTTTGTGTGTGTGATTGTTTGTGTGTGAGCGGTGCATGCGCTGCTTATTTTTCTGTCTACTTGATAATTCATTGAGATAGTATAATGAATATTGCAAATTCAATAACAACGTAATGATTTTCACTATTTTGTTGTGTGTTTGTGTTTGTGTTTGTTTGTGTGTATTTATGTGTGTGTGTGAGAGCGGTGCATGCGCTGCTTATTTTTCTGTCTACTTGATAATTCATTGAGATGGTATAATGAATATTGCAAATTCAATAACAACGTAATGATTTTCACTATTTTGTTGTGTGTTTGTGTGTGTGTGTGAGCGGTGCATGCGCTGATTATTTTTCTGTCTACTTGATAATTCATTGAGATAGTATAATGAATTTTGCAAATTCAATAACATCGTAATGATTTGCACTATTTTGTTATTTGTTTGTGTGTGTGTGTGTATGTTTGAGCGGTGCATGGGCTGCTTATTTTTCTGTCTACTTGATAATTCACTGAGATAGTATAATGAATATTGCAAATTCAATAACAACGCAATGATTTTCACTGTTTTGTTGTGTGTTTGTGTGTGTGTGTGTGTGTGTGAGTGTGTTTGAACGTGTTTGCGCGTGTGTGTGAACGTGTGTGTGCATACGTGTGTGTGTGTGTGTGTGAGTGTGTGCGCATACGTGTGTGTATGTGTGGGTGTGTGCGCATGTGTGTGTGAGCGTGAACGTGTGTGTCTCTGTGTGTGTGTGTTATTAAGAAAATTTGTAATTTATTATGCATTTGTTTTGTAAATAATGCTATTAGCAAAAATTTGTAATTTATTATGCATTTGTTTTGTAAATAATTCTATAAGCAAAAATTCGTAATTTATTATGCATTTGTTCGATAAATACGAATCCAATTAAAAAAAAATTGCTTGATAAATCTGACTAGTAAAAAAATAGTGTGCTATAATTGTGATAAAACTTTCGTCAAAGAAAAAAATTCAATCCATTCATTTTCTAGTTTCAGGGGGAAGCTACGAAAACAACTACCTTTCCTGGCCCAGGACTTCAGAATATCATGGGCAATTGTCCCCTCTCGCCGGATGATGTTATTGAAGGTACGTCATATAATACCCCTCTGGATTTTCAATTTACAACAGAAGAAATGGATAGCTTTATGCAAATTGTTGGACCTAATGTTTCCGGGGATATTTTTGACGATAACTTTATAATTAGTGAATTGGATCCTGTACAAATAGGTGCAGGACATGAAAATAGTGTCACGTCCCCAGAACTACGTGAATTTTATTTGTTAGAGTCTTCTCTAGGTCAAATGCAAGCACATAGGGTAGATTTTAATCCCCCCGAGGAAAACGTGATTGACGGGAGTGTTATTTTAACAGACCCTGTAAATGTTCTTCATACCTACATCGACCAAATTCGAACACTTATTGAGATTCAGATTCAGAATTGGGGGGGGGGGTCAGGGGGGATTAAGGCATCGGTAAATCAAAAAGTTTATTTACAAAAGGGGACATATGGGGACATTTTTTAATTTCATTTTTCAACTGGTAATCAAACTTTTTACCCTGGTCTAAATGAATTTGAGGGTAACTTTTTCAACTGGGTTAATAAATTAAAATCAACTTTTGACACGTTTAACGAGAGGGGAAGTGGGTCCACAATTTTATACATTGAACACATGGATCTGAATCTCAGTAGATTTTAAAAAAAACTTTATTTTAAGAGGGGCGGGTAACAAAATAAAGTATCGCCCTGATTTTTTGGCTACGGGAGGGGTTCAGGGTTTCAAATTTGACACAGGGCTGCAATGCTTTAAATATGCATTTTTAGCAGCAGCCCATAAAACATTAAATAATGAGTCAACAATAAAAAATCTCGACGAACTTGCGCATAACGGTGGTGAAAATTTCCCTAAAGTAAATTTTGATTGTTTAGAGGGGAAGTATCCGGTGTCCTTAAAAGAAATAACCATATTTGAAAAAGCAAACGAAAATCTTGGGTTGGGGATGGTTGTTCTCCAGTACGACACGGAATTTGTAAATGGGGGAAAGAAACCAAATAAAATGGGGATTTTATATTCAGTTAGGAAACCGTCGGTAGATAATGTTAAAAATTGGGTTTGGGTTATTTATGAACCCCCAAAGATTTAAATTCCTATGGTCATTTTTCCCCGTTACAGCAATTAGTCGACTCTTATCCCAAAGCACGAAGAAAGGAGAATGTCACTATTGCCCCATGCGCCTTTCCTCATATAGATCTGAGCGAACATTCTCGGATCACATGAGATATTGCAAACTGCATGGCAATCAAAGAATAGAAATGCCGGCAGAAGGCAAAGATACTTTACAATATAAAAATTTCCAAATTTTCCCTGCTACAAGTTGATAAAGTATGTTTGGACTGTGAATCAAGACTGGTGGATGTATCGGACCCATCAATGCCAAATATAGTCAAGGAACACAAACTAGTTGCGTGTTCCTATGCGCATGCCCGTCGCGATTCCAATAATAAAATACAGCTGGAAGAGTTTTTTTGGCTATGGATGAGGAGGTTAGCATGGAGAAGTTATTGGTGTCTTTAATAAAAACAGCGAACGCCGCAATTTCACGATTGCGTCACACCAACTACCCAATGTCATTATCAGATAAGGAGCAACGGGCACTAGAAAAGGGGATAATTTGTTGGGTTTGTAGGAGTGCTCTTGCCTCAAAAGACGCAGTCCAGGATCATAATCATCTTATTGACCCCAATTCAACGGGGAAAAGTAACTTTCGGGGGTGGGCTCAAAATTCATGTAATTTAAAAATTAAACAGCAACTCTTTCTTCCGGTTTTTATACATAAATCTAACTACGATCTGAAATATGTTCTACCAGCAATGGCACATCTTCAAAGAAATGGAACAGTGGATGATGCATGGGTGATAGAAAGCTTTTCCTACAAAATCATTCCTAAATCATCGGAAAAGTTGCTTGTTTTGGAATTTATGTGGAAATATGTTGAAGACGACGTTGAGTAAACGAATAAAATCTCGCTTTTTAGATTCCTACAGTTTTTTCCCTAAATCACTGAGCGAATTAATTCAAGTGCAAAAAAAAACGATGACGGCTGCAACACTTTCCCCCTTCTCAAGCAACAATTTCCAAATGCTTTATATGATTTGTTGACGGTCAAGGGCATCTATCCGTATGATTATTATTGTTCCATGTCGAGATTCGGCGAGGAAACTATTCCCTCGATCGAATCGTTTTTTACGACAGTCTACACGATCGTAGGTGCATCCCCGATGAATACGGTTTTGCTAAAAAAGTTTGGGCAGAGGGAGGGTGTAAAAATGGGTTTGAATACTGCAAGCTGTATTTGTCGAGTGATGTGTTAACTTTGTTAGACATCATGTGTAAAAATACGGACAAAATCTATGGGAATTTAATCTTGATTTAGGGTATTATTTTTCATCTCCTCATCTGGTGATGGACCTCATCCTAAAATTTAGCGGGGAAAAAATTGGACTAATCACTGACATCGATCAGCACCTGTTCACCGAAAGGTAAATGAGGGCTGGATACGTTTTTCATGGAGATTGTATCCCGGAAACTGATCCAACTGGAGACAAGACGGGGACAAAATCGGATGCAGTTTTCCTTGATATGAATTCTCTCTACCCCTCGGCCATGTCCCCTTTTGCGCTACCCTGTAATGACTATAAATGGCTCAATGACCCTCAAGCTCCCCATTTCCCCAACATTGACGGTGTTGAGGAGAATGGGCCGGTTGGATGGTTTTTTGAAATTGATGGGGAGATACCAGTTGAGCTTCAAGATTCAGTAGAGGATTTTGTTTTCCCATGCATCAATAGACCTGTGACTAGGGACTCTTTGAGCCCCCCCCCCCCCCCAATAGGCGTTTAGTTGAGGTGGACGGATTGCATTGGTCACCTTCAAAACAAAAACTTATTGCTGACCTTCTGCCGAAAAAAAAATATTGTTGTACATCATGTGGCTTTAAAATGGATGTGCAACAACGGTTTCAACGTCACAAAGGTTCAGAGACTCCTCCAGTTCAGTCAAAAACCCTATCTGAAAACGTTTGTTGACACTTTTGTCAAAAAAACGTTCTGAAGCGCAAAAGAAAGCCGAAAAAGAAATTTATAAGCTCATTTGAATTCGGCTTTTGGTAAAATAAGTGAGGTGTTCGCAATAGAGATCGTTGAGACGTAGTGACCGATCCCAAACAATGTGCTCGAATTATTGCCGATCCAAATTACACTTCCTTCACAATCATGGCCCGGCCATGGTACTATTGACTAGGAAAAAAAGAAGCATTGTCCTGAATAAAAATATTGCTGCAGGCAGTACGATCTTGGAAATCTCTAAAAATCTCATGTTGGAATTCTACTAAAATGTGGCTAGGGTACAGTGGCCGGAGAAAGGGCAAGTAGAGGTCTGCTACGGGGACACAGATTCTCTACTGCTAAAAGTAAAAAACCCCAAATCTACTTGATGATTTGATCTACTTGATGAAATCTACTTGATGGGAACGGCCGCCAGCGGGGGGTGCACTGCCACTACCAAAGTTATTTTTTTTTACTTAGATCAGATTTTTTTGTGCTTTTGTAATTATACATGCTTCATTTAAAAAAAAAACTGATATTATTTTAAGTGCTTTTTCTAGTGCATTTTTTTTAAATAAATTTAAAAAGTGTATTTTTCTTTGTTTTTTTTGTATAGTGCTGTTTATAATACAAGAAATACGATTCTTTATTGATTTTGTTCTTGAACAGACTAGTAGTAATAGGGGGAAAATTATTTAGTCATTAGACAAATATAGTCTACAGTTAGTTGTCCAGGTGAACTATTGAAGGAAACATGTATCAATTTAAAACACCATTCAGATCGTTTCTGTGTGGGCCGTCAATGTCGGGCAAAACAACACTCTTAACTAAAATAATTAAAAATTGTGATAAAATGTTTGTGGAAAAGCCGAGAAAAATCTACTATTGTTACAGTATTTGGCAGGAGTCATACGAAAAAATAAAAGCAATTGCCACGACGGGATTGGTGCAGATACAATTCATACAGGGACTTGATGTTTTCAACATTATTGAACCAAAACTCTTGGCTGATTATTGACGATCTGGCTGATTCTATTGAACAATGGTCCCAGGAAATGCTGCAATTGTTTACCGTTCGTTCTCATCATGAACAGATTTCCGTTACTCTGGTTCTACACAATCTCTTTCATCAGAGCAAATGTATGCGAACACTTGCATTGAACTGCACCTACTATATCATCTACAGAGTTGTTCGTGATTTTACCTCCCTAATAACTATCAATAAACAAATCTATCCAGGCGCTCCCAAATTTCTGCTCTCAGCGTACAATCAGGCAACTAATAAAGCCTACGGCTATATCCTATTGATCTTAATCTAAATACATCCGAGGATTTGCGTGTAGTCACAGATATTTTTGACAATGAAATTACAGTATATCTCCCCGTGAACACTAAAAAAGGCTATTAGTCACTATCATGACACTGAAGAAACAACATGAAAATAGACATTTATTTTCAGTTCTAAGCACTTCAAAACCCCCACTTAAGAAAGCCATACTCAAACATGGTATTGACAATGATTTCATTAATCTAATATCTGAACTTTGTTTAAATTTGACCGAGGGCAATGTTCAACTGCAAGAAGTAGTTAAGCAACAGGCAAAGCAACATAGTTCCATTGTACGTACATTGGCCTCTAAAAACAAAGGAAAGAATTTTAAAAGGAAACGACTTCTTCAGGCGGGCAGTAGCTTTTTCACACTTTTACTACCGATAATTGCAGGACTTGTAAACAGTTTTCTCTAGAGAGAGAATGGCAAAACCCTACAAATTAACTCCAATAGAACCCGCTCTCTCACCCGTGGAACATTTTGAGGACAATCTGAGTAAATTCATTGACAACGAGAATATTGAGGATGATAAAAACTGCTTTTACTTCAAGATTCACTTCGCCGAGTGGACAAAACATAAGCCTTATCGTGCGAAGGTCAGTGGTATTGATCACAAAAAAGAATCATCTCCACAGGATTCTGCTGCTGCTGCTGCTGCTGGAACACAATTAAAGAAGGAGGAATTGGAATCAATTGTATCGAAAATTGGAAATCTAATACCTCACTCATATCGTGAACAAAGTAAACGACTCATAACTTATCTCAAGGAAAGTGGTCAAGATCATATTCAAGTTGATGGCAATGGGAAAGAGATTATAATTCATGGCAAGAGCTATAATCTACTTGATTTAATCTATGATATGGTTACAAATCGTAAAGGACTATTATCATTTGACGCTCATCTATACAACTTTCTAAATACATTAAACTTTCCCAAAAGCCTTATTAGAAATAGGCAAATTCTAAAAAAAATAAATGAACATGCACCAACACCATTAAAATATGAACATGAAGAAGAAGAAGAAGATTTTAAATCAATATTGGAAAATACTAGCACACCACTGATAGCTAGACAAAAGCGAAGACGTATCAAGTCAACGTCACCACCACCACCAACCACCAGTATACAAAAGGGTAGCGGACGTTACACTACAGGTTTACATTCAAAATGGTTGAAGTTCTGAAAGGTGTTTATGAAAATATTGGTGAAGTGGGGAGTTTAAGTTCCCCACCGCTCTTTCTAAAGTCACTGGTGTTCACGCTAAAAGTGTACAAGACTATCTACAAAAAGAATCAAGTTACACTCTGCATAGAAATCATAGACTTTGTGCTAATCATTATCGAAAAACTAAAGCCTTTTTCCCATTGCATATAATGCAAGCAGATCTCCTAACCTTAGATGAGATTCAAAGACGTCACAATGCACCGTACAAGTACATTGTACTTGTAATCAGTGTTTTTAGTCGCTATGCATATGCCATTCCATTGCGCTCGAAGAGAGGCGTTGAAGTTGCTCTGGCTATTGAAAGTATTCTCGAACAGGATTCGTATATAAAAATTCAAACGGATCGCGGTAGTGAATTTGTTAATCCCATGTTGCAAAAGTACTAGCGAAATATAATGCACTGCTCTATCATAGTCATAGCCCTATAAAGCCTGCATTGGCCGAACGATTGATAAGAACTATTCGACTTTTAATTTCAAGATATTGTACATTGAAGAATACATCTGCTTTTATTCATGTTTAGATAAAATCATGTTGATTTATAATCAACGACCTCATCGATCATTGTCCAATTCAACCCCAATGGAAGTTCATCATTCTGATCATGATACAATTGACACTTTTCTTAAACAATATTCCAATGAAACGATTGTCAAGAAGAAAAATAAATTCAATGTTGGTGATACTTTTCGAATTAATAGGACAAGTAATGTTTTTGAAAAGGGCAATTACTTGTGGTCCACAGAACTTTTTAAAGTGGAAAAAATCCTAGACATTAAACCCATAACTATCGTTTGCGCGATACCAAAGATGAAGAGATTCTTGGCGGTTTTTATGACTATGAACTACAAAAAGTTAAAAATAATAGTGAAATCTATCAAATTGAAAAGATATTAAAGACTCGTACTCAAAGGGGTAGGAAACAGTTACTTGTTCGGTGGCTAGGATACAACTCTGATTTTGATTCTTGGATCAGTGTTGAAGATATAGACAGTGCCCAATGATTTCTATGTAACTTTTATGTCCAGCGTTTCCGATCCTTTCTACAACGACTTGAATAAAACAACGACTGAATGGACGAAACTCTCTCCCGCCATCAAAATTGACGGTGCATATGAAGTGGCTCTTGTCGATTGTATTCTCAAAAATACTTATGATATCCTGAGAAAGGATCGTGTGTATGATATAAAAATTATACCATTCCATTGGTCACTCTTTGTCGACTATGAATGGGTTGAAGCACTAAAATCTAGCGAATATCTACATGTCAAATTGAAATATATTGAACATGATGATATGAGAGATTTGTGTCGTACAATCAATAGAAAAATCTCATATCGTAGGAATGGTACATTCCATTTTAATTATTCATTGAAACACGATAGGATTTAAATTACCTCACCTGTTGACAGTGAAATAATTATTCTCAATGATAATCTGAGAGACGTTCTTGGCTTTAAACAGAATATGAACAATGGGAAAAATGCTGTCACCGTTTACGGGATGGATCAAGTTATTTTTGCTGATTATCCACCTGGTTTCGCCTCGGACTCTTGCATCTATGCATCTTTTGTGGAAACATCGAGAGTTGGTAATTCAAATGTCCCCCTCCTACGTGTTCTTGAACGAAAAACAACCATGAACTTGTTCATCACTATAATATAAAGCATCTTCAGTATGTTCCTGTAAACACTTCGTATTTGGAACTCTGTCAGTTAACACTAAGAAGTGAATTGGGTGATCCTCTAGCAATAACAAAAGGCTTAGCAGTGATTACATGTCATTTTGACCCATTTGTTGGCGACAGCACAATCACCTAAAATGAACAATAGAAGAATTCCATTTGTCTGTCCCGATATCGATTGCTATGTTGGTGCTCTGAGTCCACGTCAAATAGGCAGTGGATTGAAACTACTACAAGGGGCGTACTACAATGTCTGGCTATGGTCTTGGTAGATGGTTTTGCTAGGCTATTTTGTTCTGCACTACCCCTTGCCAGAAAATATCTTGTACCTGCTGCATCAAGTTTTGCTGCCTCTACACTACAGGACTGGGTGCTGGGCAAGAATTTCAAGGAGAGTGTTAAGGAAAATATTAGATCTTCAGCAAGAGCCGTTGGTGAGCAATTAAAATCTCGGCAGAATGGGGAGGGATTGAAAGGGATGCGTGCACGTCATTCACTCATCAGTCTCCACCCAGGCAGGAAGCGAAGGACATCAACAAGGACTTTGAAGAATAAAACAAGGAAGACCAATAAGCAGAAGAAGAAAAATATTGTTAGATCAAAGAAGGATTTCTTCTCTTAAGATGACTTATCTCCCCCACAAGGAATCATATCCATCAATCAGTTCCTCATTGAATCTATTCAATGCTGAAAATGTTGATGTCAGTGTCAAGTATGGCTATTATAAACAATTTAATCCCCAACAACCCCTCTCGGAAAATATACACTTTCAAATATTTCCAATAAAGACTATTTCATTGATTTGTCATCAACATTTATTGATTTAAATGTTGCGGTGAAGAAAAAGTCAGATAATACAACTCCAACCGTTGTCAACGGTCTCTCCTACGAAAACTGTATTCTACACAAACTGTTCAAACAAATTAATGTATTTATTAATGGAACATTGGTGAGCACTAGCAATAATTTATCCAACTATGCAAGCTACCTACAACTTATGATGATGACACTAAAGGCATACAAGGAGTTGAGAGGACAATCGTTGGACTATGAATATCGATCAGGTATTGATACTGACGGTGAGTTGACTACTGCAGTGAGCCAGGAGTATCATCTGGATGGAAAATTAAATCATGATATATTCAACATATCTCAATGGTTACCCCCCAAAGTCAAGATTGACATCAAGTTGCAACTCGCCCCATCGAATTTCATTTTGAGAAAAACACTTCCTACATCAACCGATGCAAATGTCATTATCACATCGGCAATCCTCCACGTTCGAAAACAACAGGTTATGAGCTCTGTTGAATTGGCAGTAGAAAGCTAAGAGCCAAGGCAAACAATATTAAACTTCTTGTCCCCCATAAAATCCCCAATCAACGTCACATTGCAGCCGGTTCTCACAGCTATACCGATTCATCATTTATCAATGGAGAAATCCCATCCAAATTGTCTTTGGCCTTTGTGAAGAGTGGCAGTGCCATTGGATCCTGGACTGAACCCCCCATGATTTTAATTTTTTCGGTCTATCTAGCCTTGTGTGCAAAGTGAATGGTATTCCACTGTACACTCTATCGTTTGACAAAAAATCCTATAGAATTCTGTACGAGTTGACCATGCAATCCATAGATCATGACTCTCAACTATTTGAAAATGGAATAACCGATTCAATGTTTTCAAAAAGTCATGGGGTAATTGTTTTGGACTTGTCGGGGACTCAGGATATGAGTATAGTACGAACAGGGAATGTACGTTTAGAGTGTATATTTGCCGATGCTTGACTGAGAGCATCACGCTAATATCAATGAGTCAATTTGAAACCTATTGGGAGATCACAGCCGACGGCAGGGTTCTACTAGACCTAGCACCATGAACACAAACCAAATAATCAACGTATTTAGTATGGATCCATACATGTCCCATTACAAGTCCTATTGCATACCATCGGACTTCATTGAAAAAATTCCAAGTTTTAACAATACCCTAATCATTGTTAATAGCAGTCCATCGACTTTGAAGACTGGCCATTGGCTATGCATCTTTCAAGGAGCGAAGAACATTGAATTTTTTGATCCTCTTGGCCTATCGTATAAATTCTACACTCCTTACATCAGCAACTTTATTGAAAGCAGTGGGGAAAAACTATTATTCAAAATCAACGAAGAGTACAGGATTTAACGACTAAGACATTTGGCTTTCATGCACTACTCTTTTTCATGTTCAGATGTCGTTGCTATACCTACAAGCAGTTTCTCGACATCTACGTTGACTGACCTCGATTGAATGACTTTCTAGTGGAAAATATACTTACAAGCTTATTTAATATTGATTTTAGTGCCCTACGAATAAAATTTTCTAAAAATGTATGTGAAATTGTTTATTGATAAAAATAATGTATGTACATGATAAAAACGACTTTTCTACTCTTTAGATTTCATCTTCTACTAGGTATTTGTTGACAACAATTAATGCAGGTAGATTATCCGAATTCACAGTATACTTATCCTGATGTACTGCACTGTCAGGCTCGCATTTTCTACAATAGAGTGTAACTTCACTCTTGTCATATCTCTTGTATAGTCAATGATACTATTCTCATTCATTCTATAGAATTCATATGTTTCAATTTGTTTATTTGAAGTAATGTCACAAACAATGTCCTCAAGTGGCGAATCACATTCCTTCACAGCCAAATAAAAATCAGTGGCCTTATAATCATAGTAGTCATTGTCTTTACAACGATGACGTAGAAACCAAATTCTTTTTGTTGTTCCAACAGTTGAATCGCTGACCCGGCTCCTCCTCCCAGAACAATCTATAACCACGACGATACCAATCTCGTAGCAATAAACTAAAATCACGCTTAGGACTCTTTCCAATCATACCGGGATATGTATTCTCCCACTGATTACATTTATCATAATGGCAATTGGAGCATAGGTGCCCTCTAGGATGAGAGTCACACACCTCTTCATGACAGGAATTACAATCTTTAATTTGTGCAGCATATCCTTTATGCAATTTACACGGGTTGCATAATCTACACTTTCATTATACTCATCAATCATTGTGCAATTCTCACATGATGACCAGCTGCCCAATTTGTATATGCATAGTGGACATGTATGGAACATTTTTTCATGTGTTGACACTCTCACTGCCACAATGAAACTGAGCTGCCAGCAACAAAAAATTGACTGGGATAGAGAGAGAGGCGTAAATACCTCCGTTGTCTCTGATTGGCTCCCTAAAAAACGGATGTTTGCTCAAAAACAGTCCGGTTGAAAAAAAACATAGAGTTGAAACAAACTTGTGCGGGGAATCCCCGCTCAGACTGCTCGCTTTTTTTGGCAATGTTTAGGAACCGGAGGGGAATCCCCGCTCGTTTGGAAAGGTACCAAGGAAAGGCAAGCAAAAACGTGTTTAATCACGTATAGAGGTCCCATAGAATAACATAGGAAGGAACATAGCGCCATAGAATAGCATTGGAAGGAACATAGTACTATAGACTAGCATGGGAAGGAACATACGCCCTTAGAATAACATAGGAAGGAACATAGTGCTATAGAATAGCATGGGAGGGAACAAAAGCCCTTATAATAGCATGGGAGGGAACATGGTGCTATAGAATAGCATGGGAGGAACATAAACCCTTAGAATAGCATGGGAGGGAACATAAAAACTCTTAGAATAGCATGAGAGGGAACATAATCCACCCAAATCCATAAGTACATGCTCTGGAAAGGTGTCAAGGAACGTAATCCCCCCAAATAGCACAGGAAGGAACATAAACCATGCAAATCCATAAGTAAATGCTCTGAAAAGGTGCCAAGGAACGTAAACCATGCAAATAGCACAGGAAGGAACATAAACTATGCAAATTCCATAGATACATTCTACTCATTTATCTATAGCGATCTCTTGCAAATAGCCTATTTGACAGGTTTCGTGACTGGTTCCTTGTACAATTGCAAATTTGTTCCCTTGGCCTAGGCAGTGCCCTGGGGGGGGGGGGGGGTTAGGGGTTTGCCCCTACCCCCCCCCAAAAAAAATATTGGTCTGACTTGTAAATTAGGTGGTTCCTGCATAATGCTTAAGTACCCAATTATGTTTTTTTTTTGATTTTTTTTTAGTTTAACCCACCTCCCCCCAGAAAAAACATAAATTCCATTCTTTATGGAAGTTTTCCCTCAAATAACCGGCCCCCCCTAGTACAAATTTGCTCCCGCACAAAATTTTCCATTACTTGGTCATTAAAATCAAGTTCCCCGCTATTAAAATGATATTTTTTGTCATTAAAATGACAACAACAATTCCGTTGAGCCGAAATATATAGCCCAAATTTGTTTAAAAATTATTGCATATTCATCCTATTTTATTTTATTTTATTTCATTAGCACGAACCAAACTTGACTTCTTTAGCAGTGCCCACATAATGCACCAGTACCAATGTTTCTACAAGTTGACAAGACTATGCCCCTCTCCATAGAATCCTCAAAATCTTTAATAATACTTTCAAAGATGGCCGTTTGTTGTCGTAGAAATTTTGGAAAGTGGGTTATGCAAATCCTTTGCACGAGAAGGGATTTCTTAATTGCTTTTGACAGCTGTTTTGTTTGAGAAGTCACATATTGTTTCCTTTTTTTCTTTATTTTTGCCGTTTAGTAAATTGATGTGAGATATGTCATGTATTGAAGTGACATGTTTGACCAATATTGATGGGGCATGTGCACTTAATTTCGATTGAATTCCGACAATAAAAATGAATTTAAGCTAAATTATGACATCAGGACGAAGGACTACGGAGTATTCTTTTCTATAATGGGCTATATTTCAGTCACGTATATACAAGATTGAAAGCGAAGAAATAATAAAAGGTGCCTTTTTTCAGTAGAAAGCTTAATATTTGTCATGAAGAATGCCAAAGCAAAAAAAAAAACAAAGCAAAACAAGCATATTTTGGGTGCAGCTGCTGACGAGAAGGGGGATTAACAATTTTTTTATTTATAACGAAAATAAGAATTTTGAGAAAGTCAAACCTTAGCGTAAAGAACAAGGCGTTGAGGAGGGGACAGCCCCTCTCATATACGGAATAATTTTTGTTTAAGTTTTAACGTTGTTCCTTGCTTTCAGTTGAAAAAACTTGTTTTTTTATTTAATTTTTGAAAATTTTTGAATTGATGCAGGTTTTGATTTTGGGTCACCGTACTTGAATAATTAAAACAAAATTGGCATATTAATTTTACTTTTATTTGGTTAAATGGCTTTCTCGAAACTTATTTAATTTTATTTACAAACGTTTTTATTAGTAATAAAGATACGTAAGTTACGAATTACCTTACTTAACGAACTTCTACATTCATATATTTTTAATATGTATATTAGGGGGGCTTGCCTACTATTCAATACTTCGCTCTTTAAGCTAAAGTTCGAATTTTTTCCAGTTCTTTAAAAAATGACCCCTTAATCACAAAGGCCGTTATTTAGAATAAATAGCTCTTATGAAAGTACTAAAAAATCTTTGGCTTAAAGAGTGAGGTACTGACTAGGGGGTGAAGCATGTTTTGAGACAAACTTGCCATGGGACATTGATTCAGGAATGGTAACTATTATTTTGGTTTGTTTTAAAAGTAAAAGTTTATTCCAAAAAGAAGGTTATGGTGATTTCTAAAAAAGCCTAAAAACCATCAAAAATAGTGTCAGATCAATATGAAAGTGTACCATTGGAATCTTGCATAGTTGAAAACATTGTACAGGGGAATACCAGTTCCCCTCATTCAGTGGCAGATCTAGCGGGGAGGGGGCGAAGGGGCGCACGCCCCCCCCCCCCCCCCTAGTGTAGCCTAAAGTAGTGTAATTTACTTAATTAACTCAAGTTTGCATTATTTAAACTTACTCCTGATGCAAGTTTATTGGATCAACCTATTTTGCGCCCCCTAAATTTTTTTTATTGGATCCACCTATTTTGCCCACCCCCCCCCCTCAACACGAAATCCTTGATCCGCACCTGTCCTCATTGAATAACAAGGAAAATCACTTTTCTCAATAATTCAAATCTGAATAATTATCTTAAACTTACGTTTAAACTTACCTCCAATTTACATCAGAAACAAAAATTTGCCCCCCCCCCCCTATGTAGAAATATATACCCTGAATTGGCATATGTAGGGGGGGGGGCTGAAATTCATTTCCGATAGAAATGATTATTATATTTGTAATCAGCATAAAAAAAGGCATCGAATGGTGTATTCACTTTATTCCTAACTCAGTAATATGATTTGGTATATATTTACCCATTTTTGTTGGAAATGAATTTTAGCCCCCACCCCTGTTTTTGTTGGAAATGAATTTTCGCCCCCACCCCTATATATACCAATTAAGGTTATATATTTGCACATTAGGTGGGTGGGGGGAAAGTTGAAACTTACCTCTCATTTACATCAGAAATAAAATTACCCCCACCCCCCTTATGTGCAAATATATACCCTGAATTGGTATATATAGGGGTGGGGGCTAAAATTCATTTCCAACAAAAAGGATAACTATATTCTTAAAGAGCATAAAAAAGAGCATTAAAGAGTATAATTTACTGAATTAACTCAAGTTTGCGTTAGTTAAACTTACTCCTGATGAAAGTTTATCAGATCAACCTATTTTGCGCCCCATAATTATTTTTATTGGATCCACCTATTTTGCCCCCCCCCAAAAAAATCCTTGATCCACACCTGCCCACATTGAATAACAAGTATAATCACTTTTCTCAATAATTCCAATCTGTATAATTATCTTCTCTGAAAATCAAATTTAAATAACAAATTTGTTATATTATTAAACCTTTAAAAATTTAATGTTTTGTTTGCCAAATGACTAATTAGCAAGTTCTGCCTACAGGCCTAGCAACAAGTGAACGAAAACCCGTTTCATGACGGTTGACAAAAGCCGATAACAGGAAATCAATGAACAGAACAAAGCAATATTGCGTAATAACTATATACATGAGCGATTCCTATATGTCTGGCTATAAGAAGATTTGAAACTTCTTAGTAAATTTAAAAATAACAAGCGCTGTACAAGCAAAACTATTTGAATTAATAACCTACTTGTTCACAAGACAATGAGGAATTTAATGGTGCAAAAATTAAGTTTCTAGGTGGTATAATACAGTAATTAGAGTAGTTTAAATGTCAAAAAGTTTTTAAAGTAATTAATGCATTGCAGGTGGCCGGAATTAGAGACTTTTGGCCGGGAATAGGACAATGATTCATTCCTACCAAAGATTCTGTCCGAGAATTGGCAGGTAGCTGACTATTGGGTGTCTTACCCTAATGCGTGTTATTGTTTAGATTAATGTCATATGTGTTTGTGTCGCACATATCTCAATAGCATCTAAAACATTTTTATATTTTACCAGTTGGGAGTCCATTTTTAAATCTATTTCTTCTTCCTGTGAAAGAACTTTCTGTTACAAATTCATTTAATTCCATTTTGCCTGGCGAGATAAATTCGCCAAACATAATTGCTTGATTTTGAACTCCGTATCTGGCCATCATTTGGTGTTGGGATGAATGAAACAAAATTATTTTTTTGGTTAACTGGGTCTACAGGCTAAGGTATGGTTACTTATGTAATATCTGGAACCTGTGCGAAAAATGAAATTTGGTTGATACTAATGAAGTAAAACAAAATAGGATTTAAAAAAAATATAATAGTTTAGATAACCAAGATCAATCTATTTTCAAAGTATTTTTGGGAAAAATTTTTGTAAAATTTTATTTAAATCATATCACTGATATCCTGCTAAAGAATAAGTTTTGCGAACTACTTTGGAATTCAAAGATGTTTTTTTCAACGTCCGAGAATGACATAGGTCTAATACTATTCTACGAACACGCAATACAAACTACAGGGTTACCGGTTGCCAAACAACTATACCGTATTCCATACAAACATAAGGGGCTTAAAAATAAATCAAGGAACTCGAACGAAATGAAATAATCAGACCTAGGATATAACCCTTATTCTCCTCCAGTGATCCTGGTACCCAAAAAACAAGGATCTTAGATTAGTGGTAGACTACAGAGCTTTAAATAAACAAGTAGTTAGCGATAAATTCCCACTTCCCAGAATAGATGAAATCTTAGACTCGATTTCAAACAATAATAAAATATTCACTTCCTAGACTTAACTCAGGAATACCACCAAGTAAAAATAGCAGAAGGCGACATATACAAAACAGCATTCTCCACAACAGAATTTGTTTCTTATGAATACTTACGAGTGACCTTTGGACTCAAAACGAGTTCAAGCGCATTTTGTAGACCCGTGCTTCACCTACTAAGAGGTCTAAATAACATAATCCACTTCGTGGATGACGTAATTTGCATGGATAAAATGCTGAGGACCATTTAATTACCCTATCCAAGGTATTCGAAAAATTTAGAGAGGGAAATTTAAAATTTAGGCCAGAAAAGGTAAACTTGTTGCAAAATAAAATAAAATTTTTGGGAGTAGTAGTAATGCAGGGCCAAATAGCCCCAGATCCAGAAAAAGTAAAAATAGTAGAGAATCTCAAGGCCCCCCAAACTATAAAAACAGTTACGAGGTATCCTGGAACTTTGTAGTTACTTTCGAGAATTCATACGAAACTATTCCCAGATAGCTAAGCCCCTAACTGACCTTACTCGAGGAAACCCACAAAAGATTATTTGGTCAAAAGAAGCACAAGAATCCTTAGATTTCTAAAAAAGGCATTCATATAAGAGCCCATCTTATCATTACCAAACTTCCAAACGGGACAATTCGTAGTTACTACAGATGCATCAACCACGGGAATAGGGGCCATTCTCTCGCAAACATTTGAAAAGGGAAGAAAATGGCAAAATCATAAAGGAAGAAAAGGTAATATAGTATATGTTAGTCGTACCCTCAGCCCAGGAGAAAAAAATTACTCTGCCACCATGCTTGAGCTATTATCAATAATGCATCACCTAGATAAATTTAGACATTATTTGGTGGGTAGGAAATTTAAACTACGCTGTGATCATAAGAGCTTACAATATCTACAAACTTTTAAAAAACCAACGGGAATCCTTGCTCGATGGATACTCAAAATACAAGATTTAGACTACAAATTTGAACACCTCAAGGGAAAGAAAAACACTCCTTGTGACTACCTAAGTGGATTTCGAGAGGATAGCCCCTTAGAAAATGAAATTAACAAAGTTAATGCAATAAACTAAAAAAAATGCCCCCAAAAGTAAAAAGTTAAAAACAAATATAGCCAATAAGTCAAAAAATGAGTGTGGTCCACTATCTTTAATTAATATAAAAGAAAGCCAAAATACAGATGAAACATCTACTGCCCTGATAAAATATTTCCTATATGATAAAGAACTACCAGATCACTTAAAAACACTCAAAAGGAGATAGATAATTATTATTGTGATTTGGGTGAAAAAATATTATGTAGAAAAATAACCAATGAGACCAACCAAAACCAAACTTCAATAATTCCAGTTCTACCCCAAAATCTAGAAATTCCTGCATTTAAATATTTCCATTCAGAGATAGGCGGACACCTAGGAATAAATAAGACTTTTCAAAAATTGAATCAGTACTTTTATGTCCCATCAGCACTAACTAAACTTAACTAATGAGTTCATAAACAACTGTAATACATGTAATATGAGAAAAAATCCAATTCTATACCCAAATCCACCCATGGAAAGGACCCGTATAGCAAGGTTTCCATTTGACATAACTTCGTTTGACCTGTATGGCACTAGTGGTGGCTTGCCCACATCTAGCAAAGGTCACACTTGCATCTTGTCGGTCATCGACCATTTTTCCGGTTTCACTTTTGCTAAAGCGTTAAAAAATCAAAGTGCCTATACCACCAGTAAAGCACTCACTAAGTTGTTCCTAAATTTCGGAATACCAAATACAGTGCTGAGTGATTACGGGAGTAATTTTATCTCAAAAGTAACTAAAGATTTAGTGAGCTTTCTCCACATTAATAAATTAGTAACAACCCCCATATCACCCTCAAGCCAATGGGAAAATCGAAAATAGACATAAATTATTTTTTCAAATATTTTAGGAATTTATACAAAAGATAATAGAAGAGACTGACATGAGACCTTACCTTACCTAACTAACGTGATCAACACGGCATTCTCACCAGTAGTAAAAGACAACTCTTTCTATATACTTTTTTGACGTGATTTTCAAATTCCCTATGATGAAATTATCGAATCGAGACAATACTATAATGATTCCGAAGATTACAAGCAGGAATTTATTAATAGAATGAGAAAGACTTATAAAATCATTAAGAAAGAATTAGAAAAATCCAAAATAAATCAGGAAAATAAAAATATACCAAACATTATGGGAGTTTTGAATTTCAATGTAGGATATTTTGTTTATGTGAAAAATGAAATGAAAACAGAGTGTAAGAAAACTCTCGGATCGATACTCCGGCCCTTACAGAATTATAAAGAAATATGATAGTAAAATAACATTTAAGATCTTTAACCCAAATACAGGAAAAAACTTATAAAACTTACATCAGCCGTATAAAAACGGCAAAATTTCCGGAAGCATGGGCCCCACAACCCACAACGTCTAATTCCTCAGATGCTGAAAATAAACCACCTTGATCAAGATTAAGTGAATTAAAACCCTTTAATTTCAAACAAGGATACTTTGAAAACGAGAGCGTTGAAGAGGATTTACATGAATTCTTAACAATGACAAATATGGTTACCCCAAAGAATAAAATCCCAAATAACCTAAAACACGGAAAAAATAGTTCATCATCCCCAGAGAGTTCAGAGGAACAAGATTATATACAATTCCCCAAAATTTAAATTTTTTCCTGATAGAATCTCAACCTCCCATCCTGCCAAACCATTCCCAAACGATTTAATTTCACCACTAACGCCCATAGAGCGACCTGTATCACTCTATGACAAGTAAAATAAAACTATTGATAGCCCTAGTGACCAAAGATTGGAGTACCTCAGCGAACCAGGAGGAAAAAACTTTACGTGAAACAATGGACAAAATAAATTCCCCTTTCATAACAAGACATAGGACACACAAGGGAAAATCCTGAAACGCCTAAGGACACTCAAAAATCGCATGATCATGATATAACGGTATCAAAGGCTAAACCAAGGGATTGGACATTTTTAAAGGAGACTCTGATACAACAGATGCCACATCCCCCTGAAGACTTTGCTTTCAAGCAATGGCGTAATCCGACAAAAAAACATTCGATTCATCAGAAAGTTCACAAGAATCATTTAATCTGCCAGAAATAGGAGTCCATCCTTAACAAGCAATTGATAAGCTTACAACTTCAAGGGGTGAAGAAGAAATTTTTGAAAGCAAGGCCGGCTCTACCCCCAAGTCCCAAAAGTCCCCCATTACAAATAAAGACCCTGAATCATTAAGTACATCAGAGTCGGAAAGCGAATCAGACCAGGAGAAATTCAGAGATCCAAAAAGCTTAAAACCAACTTTGGCAGCATCGCACGGAAAGGAGGCAAAACTAAAAGGTCAAAAATTTCTAAAGAAACAATATAAAAAATTTGACATAATCTCGTTAGCCAAACCAAAAAAGATAAGCCCCAAACAACTAAGGAAATTACAACCAAATCCGGTAGAGTAGTTAAAAAAACCAGAAAAATTAGATATATATATAAATCTAAATGTACTAATCCCTATGTTATGTTATCACGTAATACCCACCCATTATATTACACATCACTTTTAGGTGCATTAAATAACTTGAACCCAGTTGGATTATTAAAAACCTGGCAAGTTTGCTCCATGGATTGTGTGAGTAAGATTCTCATTTAAACAATTAACGCACAAACAAAACTAAAGTGACAGTTTGCTAAACTAACAATTAGTAACTAACCCCCTTACTGTGTAATATTAACAGTAAAAAAAAAAATTATCATCGCGTTCATTACGACTAAATTGTTGATTGTCAGAATCTTCAATCACTATTGCATCTCTTCGGGAATAGCCTGATGATCCTATTCTGTGTGACTTTGGACAAATAGATGGGAAGGACTCTGTTTTTACTTTATTCAACTCGATAGAATTACAATCTATACTTTGAACGTTTGAACTTTGTCCATCATCACGTTCACAACAACTAGATTGTTCATCGTCAGAATCTTGAATCACTATCGCATCTCTTTGGAAATAGCCGGATGATTCTATTCTGTGTGACTTTGGACGAATAGATAGAAGGCACTCTATTTTTAATCTATTCAAGTCGATAGAATTACAATTTACACTTTGAACACTTGAAGAAGTTAAATTTGTTTCAATTGGATTAGCCCCTACAAATTTGTTTTGGAAAAAAAAAAAAAAGAAATTCATTTGGTTTCTGTTCATAAAACTTGGCTATTTCTATTTGGTTTTTGTCCATGAAACTCGGTAAATGTATTGCCTCCACCTCCTTTTTGAAAACTGAACGTTCATTTTCCAAAGAAACAAATATACTTTCTGCCTTGATGGATGTTTGTGCCTCTGGAATTATTAGAAGCGCTGTTTTAACATCTGTACCCAAAAAAACTTTGAAAATAGATTGCTCTTGGCTATCAAACTATTATATTTTTTTAAATCCTATTTTGTTTAACTTCATTAGTATCAACCAAATTTCATTTTTCGCACGTGTTCCAGATATTACATAAGTACCCATACCTTAGCCTGTAGACCCAGTTCACCAAAAAATAATTTTGTTTCATTCATCCCAACACCAAATGATGGTCGGATACGGAGTTCAAAATCAAGCAGTTATGTTGGCAAATTTATCTCGCCAGGCAAAATGGAATTTACATGAATTTGTAACAGAAAATGCTTCCACAGGAAGGAGAGAATAGATTTAAAAATGGACTCCCAACTGGGTAAAATATAAAAATGTTTGAGATGCTATTGGAGATATGTGCGACACAAACACTTATGACATTAATCTAAACAATAACACGCATTAGGGTAAGACACCCAATAGTCGGCTACCTGCCAATTCTCGGAGAGAATCTTTGGTAGGAATGAATCATTGTCCTATTCCCGGCCAAAAGTCTCTAATTCCGGCCACTTGCAATGCATTAATCACTTTAAAAACTTTTTGACATTTAAACTACTCTAATTACTGTATTATACCACCTAGAAACTTAATTTTGTACCATTAAATTCCTCAATGTCTTGTGAACAAGTAGGTTATTAAGTCAAATAGTTTTGCTTGTACAGCGCTTGTTATTTTTAATTTTACTAAGAAGTGTCAAATCTTCTTATAGCCAGACATATAGGAATCGCTCATGTATATAGTTATTACGCATATTGCTTTGTTCTGTTCATTGATTTCCTGTTATCGGCTTTTGTCAACCGTCATGAAAACGGGTTTTTTCGTTCACTTGTTGCTAGGCCTATAGGCAGAATTTGCTAATTAATCATTTGGCAAACAAAACATTAAATTTTAAAAGGTTTAATAATATAACAAATTTGTTATTTAAATTTGATTTTCAGAGAAGATAATTATACAGATTGGAATTATTGAGAAAAGTGATTATCCTTGTTATTCAATATGGGCTGGTGTGGATCAAGGATTTTTTTTGGGGGGGGGGGGGGGGGGGATCAAATAGGTGGATCCAATAAAAATAATTATGGGGCGCAAAATAGGTTGATCTGATAAACTTTCATCAGTAGTAAGTTTAATTAACGCAAACTTGAGTTAATTCAGTAAATTTATGCTCTTTAATGCTCTTTTTTTATGCTCTTTAAGAATATAGTTATCATTTTTTGTTTAAGAGAGAGAGAAGAGCAGAAGAGCCAGAAGCAAGCGAAGCGCACCAAGAAAAAGAAGAAGACCAAGCTGGAAATGAATTTAAGCCCCCACCCCTATATATACCAATTCAGGGTATATATTTGCACATAAGGGGGTCCGGGTGGGGGGTAATTTTATTTCTGATGTAAATGAGAGGTAAGTTTCAACTTTCCCCCCACCCACCTAATGAGCAAATATATACCCTTAATTGGTATATATAGGGGTGGGGGCTAAAATTCATTTCCAATAAAAATAGGGGTGGGGGCTAAAATTCATTTCCAACAAAAATGGGTAAAATATATACCAAATCATATTATTGAGTTAGGAATAAAGTGAATACATCGGACATCGGAGACATCGGAGCTTGCTCAATATACGATATCTCGACTGGTGGTTGATTATAAAAATAAAAGAACTGATTTTTATTCGTCCTTGAGATTTTTGTATAAAATGCTCTTACCTTACGATTTGATTTTCATAATGATTTAACATATCATGGATAGTACACTAAATATATTATTAACTTTAAAGCAATGGATACATCAATTTTCAATGTGAGTACAGCTTACTAAATTTCTTAATTTATTTCCAAATAAAATCATTTTACCATCCCACTAATAAATTCAAATTCAGGGGGAACATAGCCCCCCTCCCCTCCAACAATACAAACCCTACAATATGATGAGTATACTCGCTAGAAAACTTAAAATTACGCTCTTTTTTCTATTATGTAAATAACACCCCCCTCTCCCCTCCAATGTTTACGAGTTTATTTCCATAGTTTTAGCTATTTCGTTCAAAAATGTCCTTTTTCCCAATTATCAAAAAATCTTTTTTTTCCGGTCTAAAACCACATGTGTTTATAACTACAGAAAGGGTCCCTTTTGGAGCTGGAGTTCAAACGTGTCTTATCTGAGTTATGAAAACAGAAGGTTGATGATTAAGACGGGGTTTGTGTAATTCTAGCAAGAAACTTAGAATTTAGATACAACCAAATCGTATTCAAATATTGTCTTGGGAAGAAATTTTAAGTTTTGTATCAATTTGGATTTTAGCTCACATTTACCAAACTTAGTCGTAGTTAGGTGAAAGTATGCATAAATATCTTAGTTTATAGTCTAATTCTGTGGCTACTAAAGGAACAATGAGCAGTTTTTTTGTGCTTTCGCAAGAAAAATAGCTCGCCTTTAACGAACTTTGATGTAGTTAGTTGAAAGTGTGCTTAATATCTTCATTTTTTCTTCTGTAAAAAGGGAAATCGTTTTTCTATGCTAAATTTTTTAAGGAGGAGGTGGATTCATACACTTATTACTCTTACTCCCCCCCCCCCCGGAAAAGAGAGCTAAGGCTAATGGCGTTACCCCAATACAACAAGTGGAGATAGATCACACCCATCGGGAGCCACCCACATCTATTCAAGACCAGTGCTGCCTGCCCAAGACCCACCCTTGCCAACCCTATGCAGCCGGGTAGAAAGCTGAAAAGAGAGTGGATGATAGCTCATAACGTTACTGCTGCACAAGATTGTGAAGTCATCCCCTATCAAATATTACCGAACCCTTCACGACCAATGCAAGGCGAGAGAATGATGTGGCCCCTAAAGCCCTCAACATGCAAGCTGCAAATCTAAATGTGAGTTTTCAAATATTATTTCTCGCTAATGATTCTTTTTTCCAAGTTAATTTGAAGGACTGAGAATTGTACCACTAGACATAATTCCAGATTCTAATTTGCATAATAAAAAATTTGATATGAGATGGCGGGACTTAACAGTTTCAATTTTATCATTTGCTCCGGAAAATATTGAAAATAACAGACTACACATTGAAAATAGGCTATTTTTATGACTATTTTTTATGGATGACTATTTTTGTAGGAAAAAAAGTCAATTTTTTTTTAATGAGCTATTAAGACAATTATTGACTTGATTTTTTTTAACATATTTTATTGCTGTTAGTCAAACGTTGTGATGTGTGTGTGCGGGTGTGTGCATGTGTGCGTGTGAACTTTGAACCTTGTGCGTGCATACGTGTGTGTGTGTGTGTGTTTGTGTGTGCGAGTGCGTGTGTGTGAGCGGTGCTTGAACTGCTTATTTTTCTGTCTACTTGATAATCATTGAGATAGTATAATGAATATTGCAAATTCAATAACAACGTAATGATTTTCACTATTTTGTCGTGTGTTTGTGTGTGTGTGTGTGTGTGTGAGCGGTGCATGCGCTACTTATTTTTTTGTCTACTTGATAATTCATTGAGATAGTATAATGAATATTGCAAATTCAATAAAAACGTAATGATTTTCACTATTTTGTTTGTGTTTGTGGGTTGTTGTGTGTGTGATTGTTTGTTGTGTGTGAGCGGTGCATGCGCTGCTTATTTTTCTGTCTACTTGATAATTCATTGAGATAGTATAATGAATATTGCAAATTCAATAACAACGTAATGATTTTCACTATTTTGTTGTGTGTTTGTGTTTGTGTTTGTATGTGTGTATTTATGTGTGTGTGTGGGAAGAGCGGTGCATGCGCTGCTTATTTTTTCTGTCTACTTGATAATTCATTGAGATGGTATAATGAATATTGCAAATTCAATAACAATTCAAATAACAACGTAATTGATTTTTCACTATTTTGTTGTGTGTTTGTGTGTGTGTGTGTGAGCGGTGCATGCACTGATTATTTTTCTGTCTACTTGATAATTCATTGAGATAGTATAATGAATTTTGCAAATTCAATAACATCGTAATGATTTGCACTATTTTGTTATTTGTTTGTGTGTGTGTGTGTGTATGTTTGAGCGGTGCATGGGCTGCTTATTTTTCTGTCTACTTGATAATTCACTGAGATAGTATAATGAATATTGCAAATTCAATAACAACGCAATGATTTTCACTGTTTTGTTGTGTGTTTGTGTGTGTGTGTGTGTGTGAGTGTGTTTGAACGTGTTTGCGCGTGTGTGTGAACGTGTGTGTGCATACGTGTGTGTGTGTGTGTGTGAGTGTGTGTGCGCATACGTGTGTGTATGTGTGGGTGTGTGCGCATGTGTGTGTGAGCGTGAACGTGTGTGTCTCTGTGTGTGTGTGTGTGTGTTATTAAGAAAATTTTGTAATTTATTATGCATTTGTTTTGTAAATAATGCTATTAGCAAAAATTTGTAATTTATTATGCATTTGTTTTGTAAATAATTCTATAAGCAAAAATTCGTAATTTATTATGCATTTGTTCGATAAATACGAATCCAATTAAAAAAAATTGCTTGATAAATCTGACTAGTAAAAAAATAGTGTGCTATAATTGTGATAAAAAACTTTCGTCAAAGAAAAAAAATTCAATCCATTCATTTTCTAGTTTCAGGGGGAAGCTACGAAAACAACTACCTTTCCTGGCCCAGGACTTCAGAATATCATGGGCAATTGTCCCCTCTCGCCGGATGATGTTATTGAAGGTACGTCATATAATACCCCCCTGGATTTTCAATTTACAACAGAAGAAATGGATAGCTTTATGCAAATTGTTGGACCTAATGTTTCCGGGGATATTTTTGACGATAACTTTATAATTAGTGAATTGGATCCTGTACAAATAGGTGCAGGACATGAAAATAGTGTCACGTCCCCAGAACTACGTGAATTTTATTTGTTAGAGTCTTCTCTAGGTCATTCCTCCATAGGTC
Source organism: Artemia sinica (assembly GCA_027921565.1). Lineage (NCBI taxonomy): Eukaryota > Metazoa > Arthropoda > Branchiopoda > Anostraca > Artemiidae > Artemia > Artemia sinica. The sequence continues at coordinate 41,982 of JAPEVW010000240.1, forward strand.
AATGCAAGCACATAGGGTAGATTTTAATCCCCCCGAGGAAAACGTGATTGACGGGAGTGTTATTTTAACAGACCCTGTAAATGTTCTTCATACCTACATCGACAAATTCGAACACTTATTGAGATTCAGATTCAGAATTGGGGGGGGGGGGTCAGGGGGGATTAAGGCATCGGTAAATCAAAAAGTTTATTTACAAAAGGGGACATATGGGGACATTTTTTAATTTCATTTTTTTCAACTGGTAATCAAACTTTTTACCCTGGTCTAAATGAATTTGAGGGTAACTTTTTCAACTGGGTTAATAAATTAATATCAACTTTTGACACGTTTAACGAGAGGGGAAGTGGGGTCCACAATTTTATACATTGAACACATGGATCTGAATCTCAGTAGATTTTAAAAAAAAAAAACTTTATTTTAAGAGGGGCGGGTAACAATAAAGTATCGCCCTGATTTTTTGGCTACGGGAGGGGTTCAGGGTTTCAAATTTGACACAGGGCTGCAATGCTTTAAATATGCATTTTTTTAGCAGCAGCCCATAAAACATTAAATAATGAGTCAACAATAAAAAATCTCGACGGACTTGCGCATAACGGTGTGGTGAAAATTTCCCTAAAGTAAATTTTGATTGTTTAGAGGGGAAGTATCCGGTGTCCTTAAAAGAAATAACCATATTTGAAAAAGCAAACGAAAATCTTGGGTTGGGGATGGTTGTTCTCCAGTACGACACGGAATTTGTAAATGGGGGAAAGAAACCAAAATAAAATGGGGATTTTATATTCAGTTAGGAAACCGTCGGTAGATAATGTTAAAAATTGGGTTTGGGTTATTTATTTAACCCCCCAAAGATTTAAAATTCCTATGGTCATTTTTCCCCGTTACAGTTACAATTAGTCGACTCTTATCCCAAAGCACGAAGAAAGGAGAATGTCACTATTGCCCCATGCGCCTTTCCTCATATAGATCTGAGCGAACATTCTCGGATCACATGAGATATTGCAAACTTCATGGCAATCAAAGAATAGAAATGCCGGCAGAGGCAAAGATACTTTACAATATATAAAATTTCCAAATTTTCCCTGCTACAAGTTGATAAAGTATGTTTGGACTGTGAATCAAGACTGGTGGATGTATCGGACCCATCAATGCCAAATATAGTCAAGGAACACAAACTAGTTGCGTGTTCCTATGCGCATGCCCGTCGCGATTCCAATAAAAAATACAGCTGGAAGAGTTTTTTTTACTTTGGCTATGGATGAGGAGGTTAGCATGGAGAAGTTATTGGTGTCTTTAATAAAAACAGCGAACGCCGCAATTTCACGATTGCGTCACACCAACTACCCAATGTCATTATCAGATAAGGAGCAACGGGCACTAGAAAAGGGGATAATTTGTTGGGTTTGTAGGAGTGCTCTTGCCTCAAAAGACGCAGTCCAGGATCATAATCATCTTATTGACCCCAATTCAACGGGGAAAAGTAACTTTCGGGGGTGGGCTCACAATTCATGTAATTTAAAAATTAAACAGCAACTCTTTCTTCCGGTTTTTATACATAAATCTAACTACGATCTGAAATATGTTCTACCAGCAATGGCACATCTTCAAAGAAATGGAACAGTGGATGATGCATGGGTGATAGAAAGCTTTTCCTACAAAATCATTCCTAAATCATCGGAAAAGCTGCTTGTTTTGGAATTTATGTGGAAATATGTTGAAGACGACGTTGAGTAAACGAATAAAATCTCGCTTTTTTAGATTCCTACAGTTTTTTTTAGCTTCCCTAAATCACTGAGCGAATTATTAATTCAAGTGCAAAAAAAAAAACGATGACGGCTGCAAAACACTTTTCCCCTTCTCAAGCAACAATTTCCAAATGCTTTATATGATTTGTTGACGGTCAAGGGCATCTATCCGTATGATTATTATTGTTCCATGTCGAGATTCGGCGAGGAAACTATTCCCTCGATCGAATCGTTTTACGACAGTCTACACGATCGTAGGTGCATCCCCGATGAATACGGTTTTGCTAAAAAAGTTTGGGCAGAGGGAGGGTGTAAAAATGGGTTTGAATACTGCAAGCTGTATTTGTCGAGTGATGTGTTAACTTTGTTAGACATCATGTGTAAAAATACGGACAAAAATCTATGGGGAATTTAATCTTGATTTAGGGTATTATTTTTCATCTCCTCATCTGGTGATGGACCTCATCCTAAAATTTAGCGGGGAAAAAATTGGACTAATCACTGACATCGATCAGCACCTGTTCACCGAAAGGTAAATGAGGGCTGGATACGTTTTTCATGGAGATTGTATCCCGGAAACTGATCCAACTGGAGACAAGACGGGGACAAAATCGGATGCAGTTTTCCCTTGATATGAAATTCTCTCTACCCCCTCGGCCATGTCCCCTTTTGCGCTACCCTGTAATGACTATAAATGGCTCAATGACCCTCAAGCTCCCCATTTCCCCAACATTGACAGTGTTGAGGAGAATGGGCCGGTTGGATGGTTTTTTGAAATTGATGGGGAGATACCAGTTGAGCTTCAAGATTCAGTAGAGGATTTTGTTTTCCCATGCATCAATAGACCTGTGACTAGGGACTCTTTGAGCCCCCCCCCCCAATAGGCGTTTTAGTTGAGGTGGACGGATTGCATTGGTCACCTTCAAAACAAAAAAACTTATTGCTGACCTTCTGCCGAAAAAAAATATTGTTGTACATCATGTGGCTTTAAAATGGATGTGCAACAACGGTTTCAACGTCACAAAGGTTCAGAGACTCCTCCAGTTTCAGTCAAAAACCCTATCTGAAAACGTTTGTTGACACTTTTGTCAAAAAAACGTTCTGAAGCGCAAAAGAAAGCCGAAAAAGAAATTTATAAGCTCATTTTGAATTCGGCTTTTGGTAAAATGTGTGAGGTGTTCGCAATAGAGATCGTTGAGACGTAGTGACCGATCCCAAACAATGTGCTCGAATTATTGCCGATCCAAATTACACTTCCTTCACAATCATTGGCCCGGCCATGGTACTATTGACTAGGAAAAAAAGAAGCATTGTCCTGAATAAAAAAAATATTGCTGCAGGCAGTACATCTTGGAAATCTCTAAAAATCTCATGTTGGAATTCTACTAAAATGTGGCTAGGGTACAGTGGCCGGAGAAAGGGCAAGTAGAGGTCTGCTACGGGGACACAGATTCTCCTACTGCTAAAAGTAAAAACCCCCCAAATCTACTTGATGATTTGATCTACTTGATGAAATCTACTTGATGGGAACGGCCCGCCAGCGGGGGGTGCACTGCCACTACCAAAGTTATTTTTTTTTTACTTAGATCAGATTTTTTTGTGCTTTTGTAATTATACATGCTTCATTTAAAAAAAAAACTGATATTATTTTAAGTGCTTTTTTCTAGTGCATTTTTTTTTATAAATAAATTTAAAAAGTGTATTTTTCTTTTGTTTTTTTTGTATAGTGCTGTTTTATAATACAAGAAATACGATTCTTTATTGATTTTGTTCTTGAACAGACTAGTAGTAATAGGGGGAAAATTATTTAGTCATTAGACAAATATAGTCTACAGTTAGTTTTCCAGGTGAACTATTGAAGGAAACATGTATCAATTTAAAACACCATTCAGATCGTTTCTGTGTGGGCCGTCAATGTCGGGCAAAACAACACTCTTAACTAAAATAATTAAAAAAATTGTGATAAAATGTTTGTGGAAAAGCCGAGAAAAATCTACTATTGTTACAGTATTTGGCAGGAGTCATACGAAAAAATAAAAGCAATTGCCACGACGGGATTGGTGCAGATACAATTCATACAGGGACTTGATGTTTTCAACATTATTGAACCAAACTCTTGGCTGATTATTGACGATCTGGCTGATTCTATTGAACAATGGTCCCAGGAAATGCTGCAATTGTTTACCGTTCGTTCTCATCATGAACAGATTTTCCGTTACTCTGGTTCTAACACAATCTCTTTCATCAGAGCAAATGTATGCGAACACTTGCATTGAACTGCACCTACTATATCATCTACAGAGTTGTTTCGTGATTTTACCTCCCTAATAACTATCAATAAACAAATCTATCCAGGCGCTCCCAAATTTCTGCTCTCAGCGTACAATCAGGCAACTAATAAAGCCTACGGCTATATCCTATTGATCTTAATCTAAATACATCCGAGGATTTGCGTGTAGTCACAGATATTTTTGACAATGAAATTACAGTATATCTCCCCGTGAACACTAAAAAAGGCTATTAGTCTCTATCATGACACTGAAGAAACAACATGAAAATAGACATTTATTTTCAGTTCTAAGCACTTCAAAACCCCCACTTAAGAAAGCCATACTCAAACATGGTATTGACAATGATTTCATTAATCTAATATCTGAACTTTGTTTAAATTTGACCGAGGGCAATGTTCAACTGCAAGAAGTAGTTAAGCAACAGCAAAGCAACATAGTTCCATTGTACGTACATTGGCCTCTAAAAACAAAGGAAAGAATTTTTAAAGGAAACGACTTCTTCAGGCGGGCAGTAGCTTTTTCACACTTTTACTACCGATAATTGCAGGACTTGAAACAGTTTTCTCTAGAGAGAGAATGCAAAACCCTACAAATTAACTCCAATAGAACCCGCTCTCTCACCCGTGGAACATTTTGAGGACAATCTGAGTAAATTCATTGACAACGAGAATATTGAGGATGATAAAAAACTGCTTTTATACTTCAAGATTCACTTCGCCGAGTGGACAAACATAAGCCTTATCGTGCGAAGGTCAGTGGTATTGATCACAAAAAAGAATCATCTCCACAGGATTCTGCTGCTGCTGCTGCTGCTGGAACACAATTAAAGAAGGAGGAATTGGAATCAATTGTATCGAAAATTGGAAATCTAATACCTCACTCATATCGTGAACAAAAGTAAACGACTCATAACTTATCTCAAGGAAAGTGGTCAAGATCATATTCAAGTTGATGGCAATGGGAAAGAGATTATAATTCATGGCAAGAGCTATAATCTACTTGATTTAATCTATGATATGGTTACAAATCGTAAAGGACTATTATCATTTGACGCTCATCTATACACTTTCTAAATACATTAAACTTTCCCAAAAGCCTTATTAGAAATAGGCAAAATTCTAAAAAAAATAAATGAACATGCACCAACACCATTAAAATATGAACATGAAGAAGAAGAAGAAGATTTTAAATCAATATTGGAAAATACTAGCACACCACTGATAGCTAGACAAAGCGAAGACGTATCAAGTCAACGTCACCACCACCACCAACCACCAGTATACAAAAGGGTAGCGGACGTTACACTACAGGTTTACATTCAAAATGGTTGAAGTTCTGAAAGGTGTTTATGAAAATATTGGTGAAGTGGGGAGTTTAAGTTCCCCCACCGCTCTTTCTAAAGTCACTGGTGTTCACGCTAAAAGTGTACAAGACTATCTACAAAAAATTGAATCAAGTTACACTCTGCATAGAAATCATAGACTTTGTGCTAATCATTATCGAAAAACTAAAGCCTTTTTCCCATTGCATATAATGCAAGCAGATCTCCTAACCTTAGATGAGATTCAAAGACGTCACAATGCACCGTACAAGTACATTGTACTTGTAATCAGTTTTTTTAGTCGCTATGCATATGCCATTCCATTGCGCTCGAAGAGAGGCGTTGAAGTTGCTCTGGCTATTGAAAGTATTCTCGAACAGGATTCGTATATAAAAATTCAAACGGATCGCGGTAGTGAATTTGTTAATCCCTATGTTGCAAAAGTACTAGCGAAATATAATGCACTGCTCTATCATAGTCATAGCCCTATAAAGCCTGCATTGGCCGAACGATTGATAAGAACTATTCGACTTTTAATTTCAAGATATTGTACATTGAAGAATACATCTGCTTTTATTCATGTTTAGATAAAATCATGTTGATTTATAATCAACGACCTCATCGATCATTGTCCAATTCAACCCCAATGGAAGTTCATCATTCTGATCATGATACAATTGACACTTTTCTTAAACAATATTCCAATGAAACGATTGTCAAGAAGAAAAATAAATTCATTGTTGGTGATACTGTTCGAATTAATAGGACAAGTAATGTTTTTGAAAAGGGCAATTACTTGTGGTCCACAGAACTTTTTAAAGTGGAAAAAATCCTAGACATTAAACCCATAACTTTATCGTTTGCGCGATACCAAAGATGAAGAGATTCTTGGCGGTTTTTTATGACTATGAACTACAAAAAGTTAAAAATAATAGTGAAATCTATCAAATTGAAAAGATATTAAAGACTCGTACTCAAAGGGGTAGGAAACAGTTACTTGTTCGGTGGCTAGGATACAACTCTGATTTTGATTTCTTGGATCAGTGTTGAAGATATAGACAGTGCCCAATGATTTCTATGTAACTTTTATGTCCAGCGTTTCCGATCCTTTCTACAACGACTTGAATAAAACATACGACTTGAATGGACGAAACTCTCTCCCGCCATCAAAATTGACGGTGCATATGAAGTGGCTCTTGTCGATTGTATTCTCAAAAATACTTATGATATCCTGAGAAAGGATCGTGTGTATGATATAAAAATTATACCATTCCATTGGTCACTCTTTGTCGACTATGAATGGGTTGAAGCACTAAAATCTAGCGAATATCTACATGTCAAATTGAAATATATTGAACATGATGATATGAGAGATTTGTGTCGTACAATCAATAGAAAAATCTCATATCGTAGGAATGGTACATTCCATTTTAATTATTCATTGAAACACGATAGGATTTAAATTACCTCACCTGTTGACAGTGAAATAATTATTCTCAATGATAATCTGAGAGACGTTCTTGGCTTTAAACAGAATATGAACAATGGGAAAAATGCTGTCACCGTTTACGGGATGGATCAAGTTATTTTTGCTGATTATCCACCTGGTTTTCGCCTCGGACTCTTGCATCTATGCATCTTTTGTGGAAACATCGAGAGTTGGTAATTCAAATGTCCCCCTCCTACGTGTTCTTGAACGAAAAACAACCCATGAACTTGTTCATCACTATAATATAAAGCATCTTCAGTATGTTCCTGTAAACACTTCGTATTTGGAACTCTGTCAGTTAACACTAAGAAGTGAATTGGGTGATCCTCTAGCAATAACAAAAGGCTTAGCAGTGATTACATGTCATTTTTGACCCATTGTTGGCGACAGCACAATCACCTAAAATGAACAATAGAAGAATTCCATTTGTCTGTCCCGATATCGATTGCTATGTTGGTGCTCTGAGTCCACGTCAAATAGGCAGTGGATTGAACTACTACAAGGGGCGTACTACAATGTCTGGCTATGGTCTTGGTAGATGGTTTGCTAGGCTATTTTGTTCTGCACTACCCCTTGCCAGAAAATATCTTGTACCTGCTGCATCAAGTTTTGCTGCCTCTACACTACAGGACTGGGTGCTGGGCAAGAATTTCAAGGAGAGTGTTAAGGAAATATATTAGATCTTCAGCAAGAGCCGTTGGTGAGCAATTAAAATCTCGGCAGAATGGGGAGGGATTGAAAGGGATGCGTGCACGTCATTCACTCATCAGTCTCCACCCAGGCAGGAAGCGAAGGACATCAACAAGGACTTTGAAGAATAAAACAAGGAAGACCAATAAGCAGAAGAAGAAAAATATTGTTAGATCAAAAGAAGGATTTCTTCTCTTAAGATGACTTATCTCCCCCACAAGGAATCATATCCATCAATCAGTTCCTCATTGAATCTATTCAATGCTGAAAATGTTGATGTCAGTGTCAAGTATGGCTATTATAAACAATTTAATCCCCCCAAACAACCCTCTCGGAAAATATACACTTTCAAATATTTTCCAATAAAGACTATTTCATTGATTTGTCATCAACATTTATTGATTTAAATGTTGCGGTGAAGAAAAAGTCAGATAATACAACTCCAACCGTTGTCAACGGTCTCTCCTACGAAAACTGTATTCTACACAAACTGTTCAAACAAATTAAATGTATTTATTAATGGAACATTGGTGAGCACTAGCAATAATTTATCCAACTATGCAAGCTACCTACAACTTATGATGATGACACTAAAGGCATACAAGGAGTTGAGAGGACAATCGTTGGACTATGAATATCGATCAGGTATTGATACTGACGGTGAGTTGACTACTGCAGTGAGCCAGGAGTATCATCTGGTTGGAAAAATTAAATCATGATATATTCAACATATCTAATGGTTACCCCCCAAAGTCAAGATTGACATCAAGTTGCAACTCGCCCCATCGAATTTCATTTTGAGAAAAACACTTCCTACATCAACCGATGCAAATGTCATTATCACATCGGCAATCCTCCACGTTCGAAAACAACAGGTTATGAGCTCTGTTGAATTGGCAGTAGAAAAGCTAAGAGCCAATGGCAACAACATTAAACTTCTTGTCCCCCATAAAATCCCCAATCAACGTCACATTGCAGCCGGTTCTCACAGCTATACCGATTCATCATTTATCAATGGAGAAATCCCATCCAAATTGTCTTTGGCCTTTGTGAAGAGTGGCAGTGCCATTGGATCCTGGACTGAACCCCCCATGATTTTAATTTTTTCGGTCTATCTAGCCTTGTGTGCAAAGTGAATGGTATTCCACTGTACACTCTATCGTTTGACAAAAAATCCTATAGAATTCTGTACGAGTTGACCATGCAATCCATAGATCATGACTCTCAACTATTTGAAAATGGAATAACCGATTCAATGTTTTCAAAAAGTCATGGGGTAATTGTTTTGGACTTGTCGGGGACTCAGGATATGAGTATAGTACGAACAGGGAATGTACGTTTAGAGTGTATATTTGCCGATGCTTTGACTGAGAGCATCACGCTAATATCAATGAGTCAATTTGAAACCTATTGGGAGATCACAGCCGACGGCAGGGTTCTACTAGACCTAGCACCATGAACACAAACCAAATAATCAACGTATTTAGTATGGATCCATACATGTCTCATTACAAGTCCTATTGCATACCATCGGACTTCATTGAAAAAATTCCAAGTTTTTAACAATACCCTAATCATTGTTAATAGCAGTCCATCGACTTTGAAGACTGGCCATTGGCTATGCATCTTTCAAGGAGCGAAGAACATTGAATTTTTTGATCCTCTTGGCCTATCGTATAAATTCTACACTCCTTACATCAGCAACTTTATTGAAAGCAGTGGGAAAACTATTATTCAAAATCAACGAAGAGTACAGGATTTAACGACTAAGACATTTGGCTTTCATGCACTACTCTTTTTCATGTTCAGATGTCGTTGCTATACCTACAAGCAGTTTTCTCGACATCTACGTTGACTGACCTCGATTGAATGACTTTTCTAGTGGAAAATATACTTACAAGCTTATTTAATATTGATTTTAGTGCCCTACGAATAAAATTTTCTAAAAATGTATGTGAAATTGTTTATTGATAAAAATAATGTATGTACATGATAAAAACGACTTTTCTACTCTTTAGATTTCATCTTCTACTAGGTATTTGTTGACAACAATTAATGCAGGTAGATTATCCGAATTCACAGTATACTTATCCTGATGTACTGCACTGTCAGGCTCGCATTTTCTACAATAGAGTGTAACTTCACTCTTGTCATATCTCTTGTATAGTCAATGATACTATTCTCATTCATTCTATAGAATTCATATGTTTCAATTTGTTTATTTTGAAGTAATGTCACAAACAATGTCCTCAAGTGGCGAATCACATTCCTTCACAGCCAAATAAAAATCAGTGGCCTTATAATCATAGTAGTCATTGTCTTTACAACGATGACGTAGAAACCAAATTCTTTTGTTGTTCCAACAGTTGAATCGCTGACCCGGCTCCTCCTCCCAGAACAATCTATAACCACGACGATACCAATCTCGTAGCAATAAACTAAAATCACGCTTAGGACTCTTTCCAATCATACCGGGATATGTATTCTCCCACTGATTACATTTATCATAATGGCAATTGGAGCATAGGTGCCCTCTAGGATGAGAGTCACACACCTCTTCATGACAGGAATTACAATCTTTAATTTGTGCAGCATATCCTTTATGCAATTTACACGGGTTGCATAATCTACACTTTTCATTATACTCATCAATCATTGTGCAATTCTCACATGATGACCAGCTGCCCAATTTGTATATGCATAGTGGGACATGTATGGAACATTTTTTCATGTGTTGACACTCTCACTGCCACAATGAAAACTGAGCTGCCAGCAACAAAAAATTGACTGGGATAGAGAGAGAGAGGCGTAAATACCTCCGTTGTCTCTGATTGGCTCCCTAAAAAACGGATGTTTGCTCAAAAACAGTCCGGTTGAAAAAAACATAGAGTTGAAACAAACTTGTGCGGGGAATCCCCGCTCAGACTGCTCGCTTTTTTTTGCAATGTTTAGGAACCGGAGGGGAATCCCCGCTCGTTTGGAAAGGTACCAAGGAAAGGCAAGCAAAACGTGTTTAATCACGTATAGAGGTCCCATAGAATAACATAGGAAGGAACATAGCGCCATAGGATAGCATTGGAAGGAACATAGTACTATAGACTAGCATGGGAAGGAACATACGCCCTTAGAATAACATAGGAAGGAACATAGTGCTATAGAATAGCATGGGAGGGAACAAAAGCCCTTATAATAGCATGGGAGGGAACATGGTGCTATAGAATAGCATGGGAGGGAACATAAACCCTTAGAATAGCATGGGAGGGAACATAACTCTTAGAATAGCATGAGAGGGAAACATAATCCACCCAAATCCATAAGTACATGCTCTGGAAAGGTGTCAAGGAACGTAATCCCCCCAAATAGCACAGGAAGGAACATAAACCATGCAAATCCATAAGTAAATGCTCTGAAAAGGTGCCAAGGAACGTAAACCATGCAAATAGCCACAGGAAGGAACATAAACTATGCAAATTCCATAGATACATTCTACTCATTTATCTATAGCGATCTCTTGCAAATAGCCTATTTGACAGGTTTCGTGACTGGTTTCCTTGTACAATTGCAAATTTGTTCCCTTGGCCTAGGCAGTGCCCTGGGGGGGGGGGGGTAGGGGTTTGCCCCTACCCCCCCCCCCCAAAAAAAAAATATTGGTTCTGACTTGTAAATTAGGTGGTTCCTGCATAATGCTTAAGTACCCAATTATGTTTTTTTTTATTTTTTTTTTAGTTTAACCCACCTCCCCCCAGAAAAAACATAAATTCCATTCTTTATGGAAGTTTTCCCTCAAATAACCGGCCCCTAGTACAAATTTGCTCCCGCACAAAATTTTCCATTACTTGGTCATTAAAATCAAGTTCCCCGCTATTAAAAATGATATTTTTTGTCATTAAAATGACAACAACAATTCCGTTGAGCCGAAATATATAGCCCAAATTTGTTTAAAAATTATTGCATATTCATCCTATTTTATTTTATTTCATTAGCACGAACCAAACTTGACTTCTTTAGCAGTGCCACATAATGCACCAGTACCAATGTTTCTACAAGTTGACAAGACTATGCCCCTCTCCATAGAATCCTCAAAATCTTTAATAATACTTTCAAAGATGGCCGTTTGTTGTCGTAGAAATTTTGGAAAGTGGGTTATGCAAATCCTTTGCACGAGAAGGGATTTCTTAATTGCTTTTGACAGCTGTTTTTGTTTGAGAAGTCACATATTGTTTCCTTTTTTCTTTATTTTTGCCGTTTAGTAAATTGATGTGAGATATGTCATGTATTGAAGTGACATGTTTGACCAATATTGATGGGGCATGTGCACTTAATTTCGATTGAATTCCGACAATAAAAATGAATTTAAGCTAAATTATGACATCAGGACGAAGGACTACGGAGTATTCTTTTCTATAATGGGCTATATTTCAGTCACGTATATACAAGATTGAAAGCGAAGAAATAATAAAAGGTGCCTTTTTTCAGTAGAAAGCTTAATATTTGTCATGAAGAATGCCAAAGCAAAAAAAAAAACAAAGCAAAACAAGCATATTTTGGGTGCAGCTGCTGACGAGAAGGGGGATTAACAATTTTTTTATTTATAACGAAAATAAGAATTTTGAGAAAGTCAAACCTTAGCGTAAAGAACAAGGCGTTGAGGAGAGGGGACAGCCCCTCTCATATACGGAATAATTTTTGTTTAAGTTTAACGTTGTTCCTTGCTTTCAGTTGAAAAAACTTGTTTTTTTATTTAATTTTTGAAAATTTTTGAATTGATGCAGGTTTTGATTTTGGGTCACCGTACTTGAATAATTAAAACAAAATTGGCATATTAATTTTACTTTTATTTGGTTAAATGGCTTTCTCGAAACTTATTTAATTTTTTTACAAACGTTTTTATTAGTAATAAAGATACGTAAGTTACGAATTACCTTACTTAACGAACTTCTACATTCATATATTTTTAATATGTATATTAGGGGGCTTGCCTACTATTCAATACCTCGCTCTTTAAGCTAAAGTTCGAATTTTTTCCAGTTCTTTAAAAATGACCCCTTAATCACAAAGGCCGTTATTTAGAATAAATAGCTCTTATGAAAGTACTAAAAAATCTTTGGCTTAAAGAGTGAGGTACTGACTAGGGGGTGAAGCATGTTTTGAGACAAACTTGCCATGGGACATTGATTCAGGAATGGTAACTATTATTTTGGTTTGTTTTAAAAGTAAAAGTTTATTCCAAAAAGAAGGTTATGGTGATTTCTAAAAAAAGCCTAAAACCCATCAAAAATAGTGTCAGATCAATATGAAAGTGTACCATTGGAATCTTGCATAGTTGAAAACATTGTACAGCGGAATACCAGTTCCCCTCATTCAGTGGCAGATCTAGCGGGGAGGGGGCGAGGGGCGCACGCCCCCCCCCCCCCCCCTAGTGTAGCCTAAAGTAGTGTAATTTACTTAATTAACTCAAGTTTGCATTATTTAAACTTACTCCCTGATGCAAGTTTATTGGATCAACCTATTTTGCGCCCCCTAAATTTTTTTTATTGGATCCACCTATTTTTGCCCACCCCCCCCCCCCTCAAAACGAAATCCTTGATCCGCACCTGTCCTCATTGAATAACAAGGAAAATCACTTTTCTCAATAATTCAAATCTGAATAATTATCTTAAACTTACGTTTAAACTTACCTCCAATTTACATCAGAAACAAAATTTGCCCCCCCCCCCCCTATGTAGAAATATATACCCTGAATTGGCATATGTAGGGGGGGGGCTGAAATTCATTTCCGATAGAAATGATTATTATATTTGTAATCAGCATAAAAAAAGGCATCGAATGGTGTATTCACTTTATTCCTAACTCAATAATATGATTTGTATATATTTACCCATTTTTGTTGGAAATGAATTTTAGCCCCCACCCCTGTTTTTGTTGGAAATGAATTTTCGCCCCCACCCCTATATATACCAATTAAGGTTATATATTTGCACATTAGGTGGCGTGGGGGGAAAGTTGAAAACTTACCTCTCATTTACATCAGAAATAAAATTACCCCCCACCCCCCTTATGTGCAAATATATACCCTGAATTGGTATATATAGGGGTGGGGGCTAAAATTCATTTCCAACAAAAAGGATAACTATATTCTTAAAGAGCATAAAAAAGAGCATTAAAGAGTATAATTTACTGAATTAACTCAAGTTTGCGTTAGTTAAACTTACTCCTGATGAAAGTTTATCAGATCAACCTATTTTGCGCCCCATAATTATTTTTATTGGATCCACCTATTTTGCCCCCCCCCCCAAAAAAATCCTTGATCCACACCTGCCACATTGAATAACAAGTATAATCACTTTTCTCAATAATTCCAATCTGTATAATTATCTTCTCTGAAAATCAAATTTAAATAACAAATTTGTTATATTATTAAACCTTTAAAAATTTAATGTTTTGTTTGCCAAATGACTAATTAGCAAGTTCTGCCTACAGGCCTAGCAACAAGTGAACGAAAACCCGTTTCATGACGGTTGACAAAAGCCGATAACAGGAAATCAATGAACAGAACAAAGCAATATTGCGTAATAACTATATACATGAGCGATTCCTATATGTCTGGCTATAAGAAGATTTGAAACTTCTTAGTAAATTTAAAAATAACAAGCGCTGTACAAGCAAAACTATTTGAATTAATAACCTACTTGTTCACAAAACAATGAGGAATTTAATGGTGCAAAAATTAAGTTTCTAGGTGTATAATACAGTAATTAGAGTAGTTTAAATGTCAAAAAGTTTTTAAAGTAATTAATGCATTGCAGGTGGCCGGAATTAGAGACTTTTGGCCGGGAATAGGACAATGATTCATTCCTACCAAAGATTCTGTCCGAGAATTGGCAGGTAGCTGACTATTGGGTGTCTTACCCTAATGCGTGTTATTGTTTAGATTAATGTCATATGTGTTTGGTGTCGCACATATCTCCAATAGCATCTAAAACATTTTTATATTTTACCCAGTTGGGAGTCCATTTTTAAATCTATTTCTTCTTCTGTGAAAGAATTTTCTGTTACAAATTCATTTAATTCCATTTTGCCTGGCGAGATAAATTCGCCAAACATAATTGCTTGATTTTGAACTCCGTATCTGGCCATCATTTGGTGTTGGGATGAATGAAACAAAATTATTTTTTGGTTAACTGGGTCTACAGGCTAAGGTATGGTTACTTATGTAATATCTGGAACCTGTGCGAAAAATGAAATTTGGTTGATACTAATGAAGTAAAACAAAATAGGATTTAAAAAAATATAATAGTTTAGATAACCAAGATCAATCTATTTTCAAAGTATTTTTGGGAAAAATTTTTGTAAAATTTTATTTAAAATCATATCACTGATATCCTGCTAAAGAATAAGTTTTGCGAACTACTTTGGGAATTCAAAGATGTTTTTTCAACGTCCGAGAATGACATAGGTCTAATACTATTCTACGAACACGCAATACAAACTACAGGGTTACCGGTTGCCAAACAACTATACCGTATTCCATACAAACATAAGGAGGGGCTTAAAATAAAATCAAGGAACTCGAACGAAATGAAATAATTAGACCTAGGATATAACCCCTTATTCTCCTCCAGTGATCCTGGTACCCAAAAAACAAACAAGGATCTTAGATTAGTGGTAGACTACAGAGCTTTAAATAAACAAGTAGTTAGCGATAAATTCCCACTTCCCAGAATAGATGAAATCTTAGACTCGATTTCAAACAATAATAAAATATTCACTTCCCTAGACTTAACTCAGGAATACCACCAAGTAAAAATAGCAGAAGGCGACATATACAAAACAGCATTCTCCACAACAGAATTTGTTTCTTATGAATACTTACGAGTGACCTTTGGACTCAAAACGAGTTCAAGCGCATTTTGTAGACCCGTGCTTCACCTACTAAGAGGTCTAAATAACATAATCCACTTCGTGGATGACGTAATTTGCATGGATAAAAATGCTGAGGACCATTTAATTACCCTATCCAAGGTATTCGAAAAATTTAGAGAGGGAAATTTAAAATTTAGGCCAGAAAAGGTAAACTTGTTGCAAAATAAAATAAAATTTTTGGAGTAGTAGTAATGCAGGGCCAAATAGCCCCAGATCCAGAAAAAGTAAAAATAGTAGAGAATCTCAAGGCCCCCCCAAACTATAAAAACAGTTACGAGGTATCCTGGAACTTTGTAGTTACTTTCGAGAATTCATACGAAACTATTCCCAGATGGGTGTATCCCATTTGAGCGCTTTCCCCCATTTGAGCGCCATGGCGCGCAAATGGGAAATTCCCATTTGCGCGCCGTATTTTAATTAGTTCAGTTGTGTCCCATTTGAGCGCCAGATAATATTTTGCGTTTCAGGTTAGGTTAGGTTAGGTTAGGTTTTTCAGGTTAGGTTAGGTTAGGTTAGGTTAGGTTAGGTTAGGTTAGGTTAGGTTAGGTTAGGTTAGGTTAGGTTAGGTTAGGTTAGGTTAGGTTAGGTTAGGTTAGGTAGGTTAGGTTAGGTTAGGTAAGCCTTCTTCAGCGGCAATCAGTTCTTACCCTATGAACGTGCGTAAAATCTTCACTTATATTCTTCACAAGCTTAACAAACGTTTAGCTTCTTAACTCTCAGTACAGAGTTATTTCACAACCATTGACCCAATAAAATCCTCAGTTTTGTTCGTTGTCTTCGTGGCAATAAATATTTCTACAGGTCAATGTGGCAGCAAACCACGCTTCATCCACCGCAAAATCACAATTTTGGGTTTGGCGCTCAAATGGTACTCCGTGGCGCTCAAATGGGAACAAAATTCCATGGCGCTCAAATGGAACAAAATTCCGTGGCGCTCAAATGGGAAAGCGCTCAAATGGGAACACCCCTCCCAGATAGCTAAGCCCCCTAACTGACCTTACTCGAGGAAACCCACAAAAGATTATTTGGTCAAAAGAAGCACAAGAATCCTTAGATTATCTAAAAAAGGCATTCATATAAGAGCCCATCTTATCATTACCAAACTTCCAAACGGGACAATTCGTAGTTACTACAGATGCATCAACCACGGGAATAGGGGCCATTCTCTCGCAAACATTTGAAAGGGAAGAAAATGGCAAAATCATAAAGGAAGAAAAGGTAATAGTATATGCTAGTCGTACCCTCAGCCCAGGAGAAAAAAATTACTCTGCCACCATGCTTGAGCTATTATCAACAATGCATCACCTAGATAAATTTAGACATTATTTGGTGGGTAGGAAAATTTAAACTACGCTGTGATCATAAGAGCTTACAATATCTACAAACTTTTAAAAAACCAACGGGAATCCTTGCTCGATGGATACTCAAAATACAAGATTTAGACTATGAATTTCAACACCTCAAGGGAAAGAAAAAAAACACTCCTTGTGATACCTAAGTGGATTTCGAGAGGATAGCCCCTTAGAAAATGAAATTAACAAAGTTAATGCAATAAACTAAAAAAATGCCCCAAAAAGTAAAAAGTTA
Source organism: Artemia sinica (assembly GCA_027921565.1). Lineage (NCBI taxonomy): Eukaryota > Metazoa > Arthropoda > Branchiopoda > Anostraca > Artemiidae > Artemia > Artemia sinica. Next base: position 59,025 of record JAPEVW010000240.1, read on the forward strand.
AAAACAAATATAGCCAATAAGTCAAAAAATGAGTGTGGTCCACTATCTTTAATTAATATAAAAGAAAGCCAAAATACAGATGAAATATCTACTGCCCTGATAAAATGTTTCCTATATGATAAAGAACTACAAGATCACTTAAAAACACTCAAAAGGAGATAGATAATTATTATTGTGATTTGGGTGAAAAAATATTATGTAGAAAAATAACCAATGAGACCAACCAAAACCAAACTTCAATAATTCCAGTTCTACCCCAAAATCTAGAAATTCCTGCATTTAAATATTTCCATTCAGAGATAGGCGGAAACCTAGGAATAAATAAGACTTTTCAAAAATTGAAGCAGTACTTTTATGTCCCATCAGCACTAACTAAACTTAACTAATGAGTTCATAAACAACTGTAATACATGTAATATGAGAAAAATCCAATTCTATACCCAAATCCACCCATGGAAAGGACCCCTATAGCAAGGTTTCCATTTGACATAACTTCGTTTGACCTGTATGGCACTAGTGGTGGCTTGCCCACATCTAGCAAAGGTCACACTTGCATCTTGTCGGTCATCGACCATTTTTCCGGTTTCACTTTTGCTAAAGCGTTAAAAAAATCAAAGTGCCTATACCACCAGTAAAGCACTCACTAAGTTGTTCCTAAATTTCGGAATACCAAATACAGTGCTGAGTGATTACGGAGTAATTTTATCTCAAAAGTAACTAAAGATTTAGTGAGCTTTCTCCACATTAATAAATTAGTAACAACCCCATATCACCCTCAAGCCAATGGGAAAATCGAAAATAGACATAAATTATTTTCAAATATTTTAGGAATTTATACAAAAGATAATAGAAGAGACTGACATGAGACCTTACCTTACCTAACTAACGTGATCAACACGGCATTCTCACCAGTAGTAAAAGACAACTCTTTCTATATACTTTTTTTGACGTGATTTTCAAATTCCCTATGATGAAATTATCGAATCGAGACAATACTATAATGATTCCGAAGATTACAAGCAGGAATTTATTAATAGAATGAGAAAGACTTATAAAATCATTAAGAAAGAATTAGAAAAATCCAAAATAAATCAGGAAAATAAAAATATACCAAACATTATGGGAGTTTTGAATTTCAATGTAGGATATTTTGTTTATGTGAAAAATGAAATGAAAACAGAGTGTAAGAAACTCTCGGATCGATACTCCGGCCCTTACAGAATTATAAAGAAATATGATAGTAAAATAACATTTAAGATCTTTAACCCAAATACAGGAAAAAAAACTTATAAAACTTACATCAGCCGTATAAAAACGGCAAAAATTTCCGGAAGCATGGGCCCCACAACGTCTAATTCCTCAGATGCTGGAAATAAACCACCTTGATCAAGATTAAGTGAATTAAAACCCTTTAATTTCAAACAAGGATACTTTGAAAACGAGAGCGTTGAAGAGGATTTACATGAATTCTTAACAATGACAAATATGGTTACCCCAAAGAATAAAATCCCAAATAACCTAAAACACGGAAAAAATAATTCATCATCCCCAGAGAGTTCAAAGGAACAAGATTATACAATTCCCCAAAATTTAAATTTTTTCCTGATAGAATCTCAACCTCCCATCCTGCCAAACCATTCCCAAACGATTTAATTTCACCACTAACGCCCATAGAGCGACCTGTATCACTCTATGACAAGTAAAATAAAACTGTTGATAGCCCTAGTGTGACCAAAGATTGGAGTACCTCAGCAAACCAGGAGGAAAAACTTTACGTGAAACAATGGACAAAATAAATTCCCCCTTTCATAACAAGACATAGGACACACAAGGGAAATCCTGAAACGCCTAAGGACACTCAAAAATCGCATGATCATGATATAACGGTATCAAAGGCTAAACCAAGGGATTGGACATTTTTAAAGGAGACTCTGATACAACAGATGCCACATCCCCCTGAAGACTTTGCTTTCAAGCAATGGCGTAATCCGACAAAAACATTCGATTCATCAGAAAGTTCACAAGAATCATTTAATCTGCCAGAAATAGGAGTCCATCCTTAACAAGCAATTGATAAGCTTACAACTTCAAGGGGTGAAGAAATTTTTGAAAGCAAGGCCGGCTCTACCCCCCCAAGTCCCAAAAGTCCCCCATTACAAATAAAGACCCTGAATCATTAAGTACATCAGAGTCGGAAAGCGAATCAGACCAGGAGAAATTCAGAGATCCAAAAAAGCTTAAAACCAACTTTGGCAGCATCGCACGGAAAGGAGGCAAAACTAAAAGGTCAAAAATTTCTAAAGAAACAATATAAAAAATTTGACATAATCTCGTTAGCCCAAACCAAAAAAAGATAAGCCCCAAACAACTAAGGAAATTACAACCAAATCCGGTAGAGTAGTTAAAAAACCAGAAAAATTAGATATATATATAAATCTAAATGTACTAATCCCTATGTTATGTTATCACGTAATACCCACCCATTATATTACACATCACTTTTAGGTGCATTAAATCACTTGAACCCAGTTGGATTATTAAAAACCTGGCAAGTTGCTCCATGGATTGTGTGAGTAAGATTCTCATTTAAACAATTAACGCACAAACAAAACTAAAGTGACAGTTTGCTAAACTAACAATTAGTAACTAACCCCTTACTGTTTAATATTAACAGTAAAAAAAAAATTATCATCGCGTTCATTACGACAAAATTGTTGATTGTCAGAATCTTCAATCACTATTGCATCTCTTTGGGAATAGCCTGATGATCCTATTCTGTGTGACTTTGGACAAATAGATTGGAAGGATTCTGTTTTTACTTTATTCAACTCGATAGAATTACAATCTATACTTTGAACGTTTGAACTTTGTCTATCATCACGTTCACAACAACTAGATTGTTCATCGTCAGAATCTTGAATCACTATCGCATCTCTTTGGAAATAGCCGGATGATTCTATTCTGTGTGACTTTGGACGAATAGATAGAAGGCACTCTATTTTTAATCTATTCAAGTCGATAGAATTACAATTTACACTTTGAACACTTGAAGAAGTTAAATTTGTTCAATTGGATTAGCCCCTACAAAATTTGTTTTGGAAAAAAAAAAGAAATTCATTTGGTTTCTGTTCATAAAACTTGGCTATTTCTATTTGGTTTTTGTCCATGAAAACTCGGTAAATGTATTGCCTCCACCTCCTTTTTGAAAACTGAACGTTCATTTTCCAAAGAAACAAATATACTTTCTGCCTTGATGGATTTTTGTGCCTCTGGAATTATTAGAAGCGCTGTTTTAACATCTGTGCCCAAAAATACTTTGAAAATAGATTGCACTTGGCTATCAAACTATTATATTTTTTTAAATCCTATTTTTTTACTTCATTAGTATCAACCAAATTTCATTTTTTCGCACGTGTTCCAGATATTACATAAGTACCCATACCTTAGCCTGTAGACCCAGTTCACCCAAAAAAAAATAATTTTGTTTCATTCATCCCAACACCAAATGATGGCCGGATACGGAGTTCAAAATCAAGCAATTATGTTTGGCGAATTTATCTCGCCAGGCAAAATGGAATTACATGAATTTGTAACAGAAAATGCTTCCACAAGAAGAAGAAATAGATTTAAAAATGGACTCCCAACTGGGTAAAATATAAAAATGTTTGAGATGCTATTGGAGATATGTGCGACACAAAAACACATATGACATTAATCTAAACAATAACACGCATTAGGGTAAGACACCCAATAGTCGGCTACCTGCCAATTCTCGGACAGAATCTTTGGTAGGAATGAATCATTGTCCTATTCCCGGCCAAAAGTCTCTAATTCCGGCCACTTGCAATGCATTAATCACTTTAAAAACTTTTTGACATTTAAACTACTCTAATTACTGTATTATACCACCTAGAAACTTAATTTTTGTACCATTAAATTCCTCAATGTCTTTGTGAACAAGTAGGTTATTAAGTCAAATAGTTTTGCTTGTACAGCGCTTGTTATTTTTAATTTTACTAAGAAGTGTCAAATCTTCTTATAGCCAGACATATAGGAATCGCTCATGTATATAGTTTTACGCAATATTGCTTTGTTCTGTTCATTGATTTCCTGTTATCGGCTTTTGTCAACCGTCATGAAACGGGTTTTCGTTCACTTGTTGCTAGGCCTATAGGCAGAATTTGCTAATTAATCATTTGGCAAACAAAACATTAAATTTTAAAAGGTTTAATAATATAACAAATTTCTTATTTAAATTTGATTTTCAGAGAAGATAATTATACAGATTGGAATTATTGAGAAAAGTAATTATCCTTGTTATTCAATATGGGCTGGTGTGGATCAAGGATTTTTTTTTTTGGGGGGGGGGGCAAAATAGGTGGATCCAATAAAAATAATTATGGGGCGCAAAAATAGGTTGATCTGATAAACTTTCATCAGTAGTAAGTTTAATTAACGCAAACTTGAGTTAATTCAGTAAATTATGCTCTTTAATGCTCTTTTTTTATGCTCTTTAAGAATATAGTTATCATTTTTGTTGGAAATGAATTTAAGCCCCCACCCCTATATATACCAATTCAGGGTATATATTTGCACATAAGGGGGTGGGGGTAATTTTATTTCTGATGTAAATGAGAGGTAAGTTTCAACTTTCCCCCCCCCCACCTAATGAGCAAATATATACCCTTAATTGGTATATATAGGGGGGGGGGCTAAAATTCATTTCCAACAAAAATAGGGGTGGGGGCTAAAATTCATTTCCAACAAAAATGGGTAAATATATACCAAATCATATTATTGAGTTAGGAATAAAGTGAATACACCATTCAATGCCTTTTTTATGCTGATTACAAATATAATAATCATTTCTATCGGAAATGAATTTCAGCCCCCCCCCCCTATATATGCCAATTCAGGGTATATATTTCTACATAGGGTAGAAATATATTCTACAAAATATATTCTACAGGGTATATATTCTACAAAATATTCCCTATTTTTGTTGGAAATGAATTTTAGCCCCCACCCCTATATATACCAATTAAGGGTATATATTTGCTCATAGGTAGGTGGGGGGGGAAAGTTGAAACTTACCTCTCATTTACATCAGAAATAAAATTACCCCCCCCCCTTATGTGCAAATATATACCCTGAATTGGTATATATAGGGGTGGGGGCTTAAATTCATTTCCCAACAAAAATGATAACTATATTTCTTAAAGAGCATAAAAAAGAGCATTAAAGAGCATAATTTACTGAATTAACTCAAGTTTGCGTTAATTAAACTTACTACTGATGAAAGTTTATCAGATCAACCTATTTTGCGCCCCATAATTATTTTTATTGGATCCACCTATTTTTGCCCCCCCCCCAAAAAAAAAAATCCTTGATCCGCTCCTGCCCACATTGAATAACAAGGATAATCACTTTTCTCAATAATTCCAATCTGTATAATTATCTTCTCTGAAAATCAAATTTAAATAACAAATTTGTTATATTATTAAACCTTTAACAGAAATCCTCGCTTTTTTATTGAACACCATGTAAAGAAAAAATCACACGGAATAAAACAACAGAGTCCCTCAAACCCCGTAAAGCTATTTTAAAAGGTATAAGAATTATTTATTTAACAGAAATCCTCGCTTTTTGAATGACCATTAGTAAAGAAAAAATCACATGGAATAAAACAACTGAGTCCCTCAAACCCCGTAAAGCTATTTTAAAAGGTATAAGAATTATTTATTTAACAGAAATATTCGCTTTTTGAATGAACACCAAGTAAAGAAAAAAATCACACGGAATAAAAACAACAGAGTCCCTCAAAACCCTGTAAGGCTATTTTAAAAAGGTATAAGAATTATTTATTTAACAGAAATCCTCGCTTTTTTGAATGACCATCAAGTAAAGAAAAAATTTTTTTTATTGGATCCACCTATTTTGCCCGCCCCCCCCCCCCCCCCCCCAAAAAAAAAACAAATTCCTTGATCCGCACCTGTCCTCATTGAATAACAAGGAAAATCACTTTTCTCAATAATTCAAATCTGAATAATTATCTTAAACTTACGTTTAAACTTACCTCCGATTTACATCAGAAACAAAATTTGCCCTCCCCAAAATGGGTAAATATATACCAAATCATATTATTGAGTTAGGAATAAAGTGAATACACCATTCGATGCCTTTTTTTATGCTGATTACAAATATAATAATCATTTCTATCGGAAATGAATTTCAGCCCCCACCCCCCTATATATGCCAATTCAGAGTATATATTTCTACATAAGGGGGGGGGGGGGGGCAAATTTTTTCTGATGTAAATCGGAGGTAAGTTTAAACGTAAGTTTAAGATAATTATTCAGATTTGAATTATTGAGAAAAGTAATTTTCCTTGTTATTCAATGAGAACAGGTGCGGATCAAGGATTTTGTTTGGGGGGGGGGGGCAAAATGGGTGGATCCAATAAAAAAAATTTAGGGGGCGCGAAATAGGTTGATCCAATAAACTTGCATCAGGTGTAAGTTTAATTAATGCAAATTTGAGTTAATTAAGTAAATTACACTACTTTAGGCTACACTAGGGGGGGGGGGGGCGTGCGCCCCTTCGCCCCCTCCCCGCTGGATCTGCCACTGAATGAGGGGAACTGGTATTCCCCTGTACAATGTTTTCAACTATGCAAGATTCCAATGGTACACTTTTCATATTGATCTGACACTATTTTTGATGTGTATTAGGCTTTTTTTAGAAATCACCATAAACTTCTTTTTGGAATAAACTTTTACTTTTAAAACAAACCAAAATAATAGTTACCATTCCTGAATCAATGTCCCATGGCAAGTTTTTTCTCAATTGTAATTTTTTTTTCAAAATGTTTTTAAACTTTTGGTTACTTGTTGTTTGTTCTTTACTACGTTACACCTACCTCTGCAACCATGACAGTGGTGGATCCAGAGGGGGGGAGGGGGTTCACCCCCTCGTCAGTACCTCACTCTTTAAGCCAAAGATTTTTTAGTACTTTCATAAGAGCTATTTATTCTAAATAACGGCCTTTGTGATTAAGGGGTCATTTTAAAGAACTGGAACAAAATTCGAACTTTAGCTTAAAAGAGTGAGGTATTCACTAGTAGGCAAGCCCCCTAATATACATATTAAAAATATATGAATGTACAAGTTCGTTAAGTAAGTTAATTCGTAAGTTACGTATCTTTATTACTAATAAAAACGTTTGTAAATAAAATTAAATAATTTTCGAGAAAGCCATTTAACCAAATAAAAGTAAAATAATATGCAAATTTTGTTTTAATTATTCAAGTACGGTGACCCAAAATCAAAACCTGCATCAATTCAAAAATGTTCAAAAATTAAATAAAAAAAAACAAGTTTTTTTAACTCAAAGTAAGGAACAACGTTAAAACTTAAACAGAAATTATTCCGTATATGAGAGGGGCTGTCCCCTCCTCAACGCCTTGTTCTTTACGCTAAAGTTTGACTTTCTCACAACTCTTATTTTCGTTAAAAAATAAAAAATAAGTTTCAGCATATGTTCCATCGATTCAGCAAGGACATTTTCAAGTTGCTGGGAATATGCTAAAAATAAACAAAATGGATAAAATGAAAGAAGAAGAAAACTGACAATTACATACAATAAAATACAAAAATGCACAAACTTTGACCTTTATCAGTGGCGGGGGGCATATTAAAAGAATTTTACCTATAGTAACAGGGAATGGTTTTATGCATAAAAATTATAATTAAGACGAAGATTTCTAAGATTTTCCGGGGTTTTTGGGTCAGTTTTGTGAGAATTTCCCTCTCAACTTGGTGGCTAAGCACGCCTTTCTGAAGTTTAAAAACTTCAGACTTTACCAAGATAATAAACTGTTCTTTTAACAAATAAATGAATATTTTGGAAAACTAAGAGTATTTCAAAAACGTGAAAACAAAAGGAAGAAAAATCAGTTTTTACCATCAACATCATAATCAACTTCATTAGTCATTGCTAAGAGCTGTGAGCAGGCTGTTTGCCATCGAGGAAAATTCTCTACAACTTGTTTGTGGGTGTCAAGAACGTCTTCTTCCATTTGCTGAAAATGAGAGACAGCCTCGTGGAACTGGTACATATCAGCTGAGAGTTCACCCTCCTAAAAATCAGGAGAAAGGCTCATAAGCGTGAATTACGGATTCGTTGGACCTAGCAGTTATAATGATCTAGTGAATTTAACGTTTCCAGATGAAAAAAAAAAACTCGAGAACTACTTAGGTCACTGCATATAAGGGTTTTTAGTATATACCTGTATAGTTTTTGCTTATATAGTTTTCAGTAAAAATCTCCTGTTTATGAAAATTACTTCAATTTGCAATTGAGTGTTTCGACTCATTTGCGCCCTTGCCTCCAGGGGTTGCATGCATCAGATCGCCAGTGGTGCAATTTTTTTTTATCACTAATTAAAATTGCTTTCTGAACGATTTGGTTCAATGCTACCACAAGGATGCCCAGTGACGCAAAGGGCATGGGGAACTCTTTAATCTGATTTGTTACTTAAAAAGGATACAAGAACTTCAATTCACTAGTGACTGCGCTAGTGACTGAACTTCAATGAGCTAGTAACTTTAAAGTTCCTTTGTGATTTAAAAGCGGTTTGTGGTTTAAAAATGGTTTGTGATTTTTACCCCCAAAAAGGCCTAACTTTTATTTTTGCGCGACATAGAAGATTGGAGCCTGAAATTCCTCCCCGTCTGTGGGCCTTCATTGTAGAACTACAATAAATATATATGATAAAAACATCAATTGTTATTGAATTGAAGTTATCAAGTATTTGCAATAGGTTGCATGAAGACGCTGGGTATTTGTAGACAGATAAAAGCCAAGACAGATAGTCCAAGTTAACAGAGTTAACAAACGAACAAGCCCTATTTTTTTTGTTTTATACACAGCATAGTAAGACTCTTTTTTTCTGTGCTATACAATGTGGCCAAATAACACACTGAGGACATATAACTCTTTACTCTATGATAGCACTTAGACTATGATACCTTTTATGAAATTAAATACCATACACACCTAAAATACTTTACGCCATTATGAAGTAAAATACGACTTTTCCATGAACGAATAATGCCGATTTACGCTGCAAATAGCCCCTCAACTTATTCGTTGAACAATAGTTTTTGGAGGACATTGTTGATAAAGCCTAAGAAAACAATGATATTTTATTTTGTTTTGTAGTTTTACGTAATTTTTTAGTGAAGTTTAAAGCTTCCTAACCAAGAACAAGGCTGATTTACACGAAACAAATAAATTAGGAAACTATAAAAGAATCGGAATCTGTAGCTTTAACATGGCTTTCATTAAAATTCAAAAAGCAGAGAACATCAGGATTTTCTATGAGTATCGAAACTTATCAGTTGCCCAGAGTCATTGCCTCAAAAACTCTAAAACAAAAATGATATCATTTACGTGTTACTTATCCACTCCATCGTGTATATGCATTTACGTGTCATACGAGTAATAATCAAAGAGTAAATGTCAAATATTACGCAAACTTTAACTGAAAGGATTCACACTACGCAAGCAAAACTACCGTGCATGTTTCCCGAAACATCATTTACCGATAATACTTAGGACAAGAAATATTAATAGACTTACATCAGAGGAACACCGATTCCAGACCTAATAAAAGAAAAATAAGTTTAATCCCTGTTTTAACTAAACACACAACAGCGCTCCAGGATCTCATTCTGTCGGGACAAAAAGGGAATCTGGGTTTTCCTTCTTTACAGTTGGTATTTACCTGTGAAACAGCTTCCATAATTTTGTATTTGTGGTTGTGAACAATACTTACAATCAAGAAAGAATGATTCCTTTTAAAGTGTTGGGGGTCCCCTATTTACAAACAGTTTTTACTCCTTCAAGGAAGCGCAATAAAACTACCCTTGTTTTAGAAGCAGTTGACTGGAGTAACACTATTGCTAGTGCCCAGTCAATTCAAAAATCTCTCTCTCTCTCTAAGCACCACTAATTATAATCAGTCTTTTCTGCGGGACATCAAAAAATAACAAATACTTCAATCTTTTCAATTATGTTAAAATATGGTTAGAAAATTATATTTATATAGCACTTGATTCGGCTGATACTTTTAATGCGACAATTTCAATAAGCCTGAAATTGTCAACGATTAAGAATAAAATGAAAATGTCGACAATATAATACGACAATTTCATAAGTACTTTTACATTTGGACTTGTGGTTATCTTAATTCAATGTTGAAAGAATTTTATAAATTACTTTTGTTTGGGAGAGACAAGTCCAGTATAAAGGTTCAAGAACTTTATGACACTAATCAGCGTCAATTCAAAGTTCGTAAATACAATTGTAAAATATAGAAAGAATTTAGAGGTTCCAAAAGAAAACTTCCACCTTGAAAGTTCCAGATTAAAAAGTCAATAAGGTAAAAAACTTATTGTTACACATTGATAGCAGATTGAGTTAAAACATATCCAAAAAATTAAAAGAACTATCAATTAAATAATCGAGACACCACTCAAAATTTTTTTGACCGTTACGATGAATCTACCGCTTCAAAACCCATATCCACATAAGCTCTTCCAGATTAATAAATCACCCCTCCCCCTCCGCCTAAAAATATGGTTTAGACTTCATATATTTCTCAATTTCTTTCAATAATATCTTATTAGATTTTCCACATTTTTTACAAGTTTTTTTTTTAAATACTAGAACAAAATAAAAAGACATCCAATTATTATGTAAACCGCTAAATATTCAAATAAAAAACATCTATTTTAAATTACTGTTCGGGGGTTATCTCCTTAAGAATCAATTTCACAGCATTGAAAACTTAATCTAGTTTTTGCAAATCCACCTGGATTTTTTTTTAAATATTCTAATAGTTCTAAGCATTTTATTCTGAATGATGTCTCCTCAAAATAAAAGTAATAGTGATACTAGTTTACTTTTATATCAAGATAACAACGCCATCGTCTATTTATTGATACATCACCGGTCTTGGCAATTAGTAAAATTTTAGCATAAGACCAGCATGGGCAGCCCACATAACATGAGAGTTTTCTCCAGACTTCATTATTTCTTAAGGTAAAAGCATAATCACTAAATCTCTAATTATTATCAGCAATCTCGGTAACAACCATTAAAACCATTCAGTCGTCACCTTGTCAGGGTTACCACCTGTAGCACGAAAGTGTTATTTTTAGCACTATTTTATAATGTGTAGCACTGTTGCACGTGCTCAGGGTTGCTCAAATAGTACGAAAGTCTTATAATTAGCCCTATTTTAGTACTATTACAGTCAATTTTTCAACTATAGAACTGAAAATCGCTGTGTAATACGCAAATTTGGGCAATTGTAGCACTTTAGGAACTGATTGTGGCGGTAACCTTGTGCAATCTAGTGCGTTCAGTTTTGCAATGTAAGCAATATGATTACTGAATGAGCCTTTGAACTGTGAGGACGCAAATTGGATTTAACTTTGAATTTAATTGGTTTGTAAAAAGTGTATTTGTTAGACAGTGAAGATATTGCGAAACATTGAATTGGCTTGGGATTATACATCTTGGATTACGTCATTTAATTATGACAAAAAAAGAAAATAGGCCAAAGACAATGAATCAAGCTCTGATTGAGTAGTAGTTCAGGTGTCTTTACCGCTTGCCCTGAGGAGTGGAATGAAATGCAAATATTTGATTAGTTGAATTTTGCAAACGCTACAGAGTATTCCTGAAAGTTGGTTGTGATTCCTGAAGTAGCGTCGGTATTCAAACGCTGTTGGAAGTCGTCGGTGCAGGAGATAGGGGTGTTTAGCCGTGCCCAAATTAACGGTGGCTTAGCGAACTGCACGTCCGCATCGACGTGGATAAATTATAGGTGCCGAAATAGGTAAGAGAGATTACATATTTTATTTTATTTGCACTTGCCATGGGGCGAAAAAGGAAGATTGCTAAACCTGTCCAAGTAGGATCCCAGTCTGTTGAGAACAGTTTGTTGAATTCGACCGTTTCATCTGAAGGGAATAACAATGTCGCTTCACTGAAGACCCTGGCGGATGATTTTGCTAAGATGCTAACAATACTTACTGAAAATGGTAAAAAACTAGACTCTATAAACGATAGTATAAAAATGTTAGAAAATCGCATGGTATCAGTGGAAAATACACAGTCTGAGCTAAAATCAGAAGTTCATACTACGAGTTTGCGTGTTACACAGCTTGAATCTGATGTTCTAAGCTTAAGACATCAAATGTCAATTATCGCTAGTGCAACGAAAAAGTATGAAACTGGGAATGCAGATCTGTCTCGTCGGCTTATGGCATCTGAGTATCGACATACAGAGACGAATATTATCGTTTGGAATGCTCCCTGAGAAAATACCACCCAAGCCGAAAACGTTTTTTTGACCAGTTGTGTTTGGAGGGTCTAGGTCTGTCCATGGTCCCGAGGTTTCGAGTTGTTGGTAGTGTCCGTAAGGAGCAACCGTATTTTAAAGTTGATGTTGGTTCTCGAGATGCGAAGGTCAGTGCGCTTTAAGAACGGAAAGAAATTAAAAGGTAAAGTTATTGGACACCATAGAAATGTATCTGTTAGCGATGATGCACCAATATCAGTTCGTGAAGCTCGAAGGAAGTTGTATGTAAAGAAATCTAGATTAAATGCTATAGGAGTTTCATCATGGGTTTCCAATACAGTTCCACCATATATACAGATCGACCGTGGTGGTGTGGCGACAAAATTTGGTTACGATGAGCCTATCCCTGAGTTTATGTGACCAATAGATGGTATATCATGAATGGTGAATTAAGATTTTGTTAAGATATTTTTTTTTTTTTTTTTTTTTTGTATTTATAGAAAAAAAGAAAAGTTGTTCTTTTTTTCTCATTTATTTAGTTTTTGTTAGAATTTAGAATGGGTAAGTGGTAGACACAGGTAGAGCATTGTGTTTTCTTCAATTATAATTTTCTGGAATTCAGTAATGGAAATAGTAAGCCTGTATTGTGACAAGCTAGTGTTAGTGACAATTTTTTCACTTTTTTTGTATTCGTTTGTTTTTTATATTATTTTGTTAATATGTTTCTTATTATTTTTAGGTTATTTTGTGTTTTTTCTGGAGCTTCAATTACGTTTGGAAACGGGACCACCGACCCTCCGAGTTATAGTAAGTTATTCAGTTGGTTAGGTTTGGTTGCAACTACCCTCCTTTTCTTTATATATATATATATATATATATATATATATATATATATATATTATATATATATATATATATATATATATATATATATATATATATATATATATATATATATATATATATATATATATATATAGATATATATATATATATATATATATATAGATATATATATATATATATATATATAATATATATATATATATATATATATATATATATATATTTATAAAAAGTGGTAATTGTTCGTAATGATCGTTTGGATTGGCTTGAGAATAATCCATTGAGTGTTTCGGATTTAGGATTAGGGGTACTTCACAGGGATTTTGATATGGGGGTAGATGATGTTTTTCCGAAGGTTAATTATAAGTGCCCAGTTTTTGATTTACATACTAGACTGGCACCGGATAAACTTGGCATTTTTCATTTGAATTGTCAGGGGTTAAATAGTACATTGGATTATTTGTCGAGCTGTGTATGCTATCTGATTTTCATATTCTTGCACTTACTGAAACATGGTTAATGAATAATAATTCTGGACTATTGGATATTTTAAATTATAATATGTATGTTAAGAACCGTACTCACCATCAGCATGGAGGACTTGCCCTGTATATTAGAACTGATTTGAATGTGAAGGTTAGGGATGATTTGTCTGTTAATAAAGAGATGATTTTTGAGCGTTTTCTTACGGAGGTAGATAAGAATGGTGACCCATTTTTTATTGCTGTTTGTTTACCGCCCCCCTTCAGCTAGTGTAGATTGTTTTTTAGAATTATTAGAGCAACAAATGGACCTTCTAACTCGTAAGAACTGCTGTGTTTTGTGTGTGTGAAGATTTTAACATTGATTTGAAATTGTTAGCATCTAATTTAAAAGCCCGGAATTTTTTGAATTTAATGTTAGGTTATGGGATGCATCCTGCTGTAAATATTTGTACTAGAGTGACGGAGTCATCTTCATCTCTAATTGATAATGTATTTTTGAATGTTCCCCATGATTCGTCGAGTGTTGTGTTAAATGATGTTTCGGATCACTTTGGTTTGGCTATATTAGTTCCGGGTATATTTAAGAATATTAATATTAATTGTGGTGCTCGCCCTAAGCCTAAGAAATTATTAGTTGATTCAAATACTATTTCAAGATTTAAGCTTAGGATAGAACAGTTAGACTTTAAATTTTTACAAGAAGATTTAGATTTAAATTTGAAGTTTGACCTTTGGTATGGTAAGATTAAGGATACGTTTTTGGAATGTTGTGAAGTGTCAGGAATACAGAAGAGAAGGGTGTCTCCGAATAAAACCTTGGATTACAAAGAGTTTGTTACAGTCAATTAATAGAAGACGTTTTTTATATAAGTTGTCAACAAGGAGCAATGATCCTCATGATAATGTAATATATAGAGTTTATAATAGTAGGTTAAATGCTGCACTCCGACTGGCTAAGGTAGAATATTATAAGGTTAAATTTAAAAAAGTTGAGGGTAACCCGAGTAAGACTTGGACATTGATAAGTCGGTGACTTGCCCTGGTAGCGTCTTGATCCGTCCAGATAATATGGGAATGAATAATAATGTTGCAGATGAGATGTGTAATCACTTCGCTACTATTGGGCAGCGTGTGTCATCATCGGTGCCAGTATTTGATCAAGATGGAGATTTTTGTCAGTTCCTACCTGAAGATTGTGATGTGTCTGCGTACCTTAAATCTGTAACTATTGATGAATTATTTGATGTTATAAATAATATGAAAAATGGTGCATCAGGAGGCGATTTTATTTCGTTGAAGTTTTGAAGTCGATATTACCTGTTATATCTAGTCATTTTTAGGACTGATAAATAATTGTTTAAAAGCTGGAATATTACCCGATTGTCTAAAGTGCGCGAATGTTATCCCGATAATTAAAGGAGGGGATAAGAATTGTTTTTAGTGATTATAGACCGATTTCTTTACTGCCATTTATTTCTAGAGTGTTTGAAAAGTTGATTCATAGTAGGATGGTAAGTTTTTTCGAGAAAAGACAATTTTTTAGTTCTAGTCAGTTCGGGTTTAGGAGTCATCATTCTACAGAGCATGGAGTTTTGTTTTTAACAACTTTTATTAATGATGCTTTAGACAAGGGTCTGAAGATAGCTTCAATATTTTTGGATATTACTAAAGCATTTGACTCTGTTGATCATGATATACTAGTTTAAAAGCTATATAGTAGTGGTATACGTGGTAATTTTTTAAATGTGATAGTTAGTTTTCTTAGTGGAAGGACTCAGTGTGTCGTGATGGATGGAGTTACATCTAAAATTGAATATATTTCGATTGGAGTACCCCAGGGTTCCGTTTTGGGGCCCTTTGTTGTTTTTGGTTTATATTAATGACCTTTGTAGAGCTTCAAGTAATGTGTCTTGTTCTTTAGGACCTTGATACTTACGGTACTAAAGGAATTCTACCATGTTTTGCTGATGATGCCCATTTCACTGTAGCTGCTAGAACTGAAAATGAGTTGATGACTGTATTGAAACAAGGTATTTCTTCAATTGAAAAGTGGATGCGAGTAAATAAATTGAAACTGAATCACAATAAGTCGAATTTTTTTATTTATGGTAGAATTACTGGACATTATCCATGGATTAATAGTATAGAAGTAGGGCACCATACTATTGTAAGATCTACTATTACTAGATACCTTGGTGTTATAATTGATGAAAGCCTTAGTTTTTAAAGACCATATTGCATCTGTTAACAGCAAATTGTCTCGTAATATTGGTATTATGCGTAAATTTAGGTATCTTTTTTCCGTGTGAAATTCTGAGAATGTTGTATTTTTCTATGGTTTCACCCATATCTCATTTACTGTTGTATGGTTTGGGTCGAAAACATTCGTAACTCACCTCCATCCGCTCTGCGTAACACAGAATATGGCAATTAGAGTTCTTTATGGTAATCAAATTGACCTATCTGTATCGGTGAGGCATCTTTACCGCAAATATAAAATTCTACCGTTAGCAGGAATATGTGTATTCTATAATGCTCTGTTTATGTTTAAATATTTAGCTTCGGAGTTACCATCATGTTTTTTCAGGAATGTTTAGTCTTGCGTCTACTATTCACGATCATTTGACACGATCTTCTCAGTTGGTGCGAAGACCAGCTATGGTCACGTCTAGGTCTAGGTTTTTTAATTCGCCATGTTGTTCCGTTAGTTTGGGAGAGTTTGCCAGAGGATTTGAGGAATGTTGGGGGTTTGCAGGATTTTCGTAAGTCGCTAAAGAACCATTGTTTTTGATGTGTATATTTTGAATGGATTATTCCACGCCACTTAAGTTTTGTTTTTGAGGAGGTTTAGTTGCAGCTGAATATGATTATAATTATTATATTTTTGTTGAGTGTTGTTTGGAGGTTCGTTGGTTTTCGGGTCCGGTAAGTTGAGCTCTAATTATGTTGTTTTTTTTTCTATTTCTTTTTTTTTTTCTTTTTTTTTCTCTCTTTTTTTTGGTTTCTTGGTTTTTTTTTTTATTTATTAGGAGGGTTTTCTCCCCGCACAAGCATTGCTTCTTCAGGGAATCGATGATGTATATATTTTTTTTAAATAAACCCATTGTTACTGAGGGTCAAATTCAGCCAAGTTCATGAGATAAACAATGGAGAAAATTCAAAAAGAGGATTCATTGAGGGTTTTGATGATAGTAAACAAAGCATTTGGGCCCTTGGTTAGTTTGGGTTCTAAAAAAGTTATTTAGAGTTCAATAGCATTTTTTCCGGTTTTTTAGATTGATTCTTATTTTTAGGGGGTCTTTTATAAGGCTCTTCTAAAAAATTCGTTAGATTGGCTTCTGAATGCTCCATATCGTTAATTAATTCAGCAATAAGAACGACAAATTATTTGCAATTATAACTCATAAATCAAGATTGGAACAAACAATCTTTCGCTGATGAATAAATTTTAACTAACGGAAACCATGATCGCACATCCACATGACCACATATGACGATCGATGACAGCAAAACAACATCCGTAAAAGCTTAACGAACACAACCAAAGACTTGATGTTGCCAGATAGATGTTCAAAGTTTTATCGTAAACACATTGTTAAGCGTGATAGTCTTTCTTGAATACTCTAGTTTGGAAGCTTTGATTGGCTGTTAGGTCAGCCAATCAAAAATCAGAAAGAAAAGAAGAACAAATAAACAGGGACAACCAATTCACCAAAATATAAGGGAGAGGGCAAGAATCTTATCCTTTTTTTACGAGGATACAAAAAAGTATTTTCAAAATCAGGAGAGAAGTGGGGGTGGGGGGGGGGAGAATTTTTTTTACAACTGTTTAATGAAATATAAAAATAAATATGTTTTTTCAAAATCAGCAACTTGCCAAATACCAAAACAATCTAGAATTTTTTTTTTTGTTAATTTAATGTTCACGTTATCATTTGATTAATTCACAGAAAGCGTTGATGGTCTGAACTATGATGTCGTCATTGTTGGAGATTAAATAAAAAAAACAAGTTTTTTTTAAACTGAAAGTAAGGAGCGACATTAAAACTTAAAACGAACAGAAATTATTCCGTATATGAAAGGGGCTGTCCCCTCCTCAACGCCTCGCTCTTTACGCTAAAGTTTTTTTATTTTTTTTTAAAAATAAAGTTGTGAGACAGAGTCAAACTTTAGCGTAAAGAGCGAGGCGTTGAGGAGGGGACAGCCCCTTTCATATACGAAATAATTTCTGTTCGTTTTAAGTTTTAATGTCGCTCCTTACTTTCAGTTTAAAAACTTGTTTTTTTTATTTAATTTCTGATCGTTTTTTAGTTAATGCAGCTTTTATTTTGGCTCGCCGTCATTGAATAAGCAAACAAAATTTGCATAAAAATTTTACTTTTCTTTTGCTAAATGGCTGTCTCTAAATTTGGTTCTGACGTAATTTACAAATTAACTTACGTAACGAACTTCTATAGTCGTATATTTTTTCTTCTGGAAAAAATACAAAGTTGCAGATTTTCTGATACGCTGAATCTGACAGTGATTTCATTAAAATTTTTTCACTTTTAGGGGATGTTTCCCCCCTCTCTTTAAAAAATCAGGTAAGTTTTCTCAGGCTCGTAGCCTTTGATGAGTAATACTAAACTTAACAAAATTTGTATATTTAGAATCAGCATTATAAGCCCATTCTTTTGATACATTTATTGACATCAAAGTTCCGTTTTTAAAAGTTTTGCTTACTATTGAGCCGTAATCGCTTGTTTTTTTTTATTGTTTTTTTTATTACGTTTATGTTATTACGTATATGATGGGGTTCTCCCCTTAGTCAATACCACGCTCTTTACGTTAAAAGGTAAAAAAAATTTAATTCACACACCCCTGAATCACAAAAGGCCGTTTAATTAGAATAGATAGCTTTTTGAAAGCACTAAAAAAAAACTGTAGCTTAAAGAGCGAGGTATTGACTTGGGGGAGAAACCCTCACATACGTAATAATTTCTGTTCATTTTAAGTAAATGTTGCTTCTTACTTTCAGTTGAAAAAACTTGTTTTTTTTTTAATTTAATTTCTGATCGTTTTTTAAATAATGCTTGGGAATCCGGCGCCCCCTTCATAGAAAGTCCTTTACCCCCCAAAGAAACATCCTCCACGGAAACATTATTCCGATTAACCCCCTCCTCAAGCCCCCTCCCCCCCCCCCCCCACCAAAAAAATTCTTCCTGAAAATGTCTGTATACTTCCCAATAACCAATACAATATGCAAGCAATGGGCAAAGTTGCAGCCCTTCCCCTGGGAACTTTGGGGGATTAAGTCATCGTAAAAGACATATTTATTAGATTTTTCGACTATGCTAAACAAAATGGCTATCTCAAAATTTTAATTGGGTGACTTTGAGAAAAAAAATGAGCGTGGGAGGGGGCCTAGTTGCCCTCCATTTTTTTTAGTCACTTAAAAAGGGCACTAGAACTTTTAATTTCCGTTAAATTGAGCCCTCTTACGATATTCTAGGACCACTGGGTCAATACGATTACCCCTGGAAAAAAAAAAAAACAAATAAAACACGCACCCGTGATCTTTCTTCTGGCAAAAAATGCAAAATTCCACATTTTTGTAGATAGGAGCTTGAAACCTCTACAGTAGGGTTCTCTGATACGCTGAATATGATGGTGTGAATTTCATTAAGGTTCTATAACTTTTTAGGGGGTCTTTCCCCCTTTTTTCAAAAATCAGCCAAATTTTCTCAGGCGCGTAACTTTTGATGGGTAAGATTAAACTTGATGAAACTTATATATTTGAAATCAAAATTAAAATCTGATTCTTTTGATGTATCTATTGGTACCAAAATTCCGGTTTTTTAGAGTTTCGGTTACCATTGAGCCGGGTCGCTCCTTACTTACAGTTCGTTACCACGAACTGTTTGAAAATGAAAAAAAACATTAAATCAAATAAACTAACAGTTTTTAGAGTTTAGGAAGTAAAGCCTTTGGTGGAAGCAAACAGTAAAAATAAGGAAGAAGTCCAAAAACAAATACTAAATAATTGAAAAGATTAAAACTAACCATCAAATATCTTCACCATACGTTACCTTACTTCTGCAATGCATTGCATAGCTAAGAAAAGCGTTTCCTCTGCGCAAAAGCAAAAATTGTATCTTTTGAAAAAAAGTACCATTTTAGATCACCCTACAATTTCGCAAAAGCTGTGGGTAATGGCTTACGTGCAAAGCATAGCATACTTGCCGAGTATTGCACATCTGGAATTTTCCATCTCGAATTTTCTTTATTTAGTCGAAACGAATTAAAGTTAGTGGGAGTGTAAGATAAATGATGTTTTTTTGCGCATCTAACTTTTTTGCAAATGCAGATGTGCATTTCATTGCGATAACTTTTTTTTGTGTCTTCCCACATATGAAAGACGTCAGCAAACCAGTTTTTTACAATAGATTTAAACTGAAAATTTGGTGTTTTAAGGCAGTCTTAGGCACAGACAAGAAGTATTATCATCTACTGATGATAATACTTCTACTGAGAAGTAAGATCTACTGAATGATATCTGAAGATATCTAATAATATGAGGCAATCAAGCCAGTAGCCCTGTAGCCCTCAGAGCGAAGCAAAAGGAAAAGGGCCAAATAGTACTACTGAAAAGCCCGCCTGCTGTTAAATAGAAGAAGAATGTCTTATTCAATTCTGTTTCCTGTTTTGATATAGGTATTGGTTAAAAGAGGTAGATACAACATAGTCCAGTAATTTGCTCAAAGTTTCGAAATTTGGTGTTAAATTACCAATTTTGCAAATAAATTCGGTTAAAATTATTATTTCTGGGATTCTCCGCATTTTGTTTTTGTCTTTTTTTTGTTTTTTTTAGGGTTGAGCTGTAACTAGGTTTTACAAGAAGGTTTCACATTTTGAGAGTTTGTTCTTGGAATTTCTCGCTTTTACGTTCCTCCAAATTCCCATTTATGTATCGTGTATGTTATGTTACAGAATAGCAAAATAAATTTGAATGTTTAAAAATTTAGTTGCGCTGGATTGTTAGAGGGCCGAACATTCTTCACTGTCGACATCAGATTGAGCGACACACACCCAATATATTAGTTGCGCTCTTCAAGATTTACGAAAGGAACTGCCGTGCATTTCCGAAAAACCTGAGTGAATTATCGACTGTGCGTTCAGGTCACATGATGGGACTTTTCAACTGCCTTCTTTTTAGCATTGAATTTTAATTTTTTTCTGATTCTCTTTCTGAAATCGGAATGAAGCCTTTTTTTCCTTTTTTAAGACTCACATTTATCTAAAACATATAAAACTAAAAAATAAAAAACCCAACTGTCTCTCTCATTTGGGTTTTGCTTGCAGTTGCAGTAAGGCTCTAATAATAAGAAAAGGGTAGAAAATTGTTTCCATCTAAAGTAGACTACTATCAATAACGAAAGACTAGTTTGTCTTTCCTCAGGTTGAGCGACCACATTATTTTTTTTGTAAAAGATAGAAAATAAATGTATTTAATCAAGAACCAGTGTTTTCATCTACGTACACATACATAGGAAAATAGAAAGTTATGACAGATAATACAAATAATAGCACTTATTACATTTACAACTATCGTAACTATTAAAACATTCTTCTAATATAGATGGCTCCATCTACGATAAATCTATCAAATGCTTAATTAATAAAATCTACAAAATACGTAAAATGTCGATTCATCTAATTCTATCTAAAAAAGGGACAATATGAAATCAAACTAAAAATTCCCATATATTTTGATTAAAAAGGAATAACTAAAAACCGATGAAAACTAATTTGACGAAGATATTGAATGGTAACAGAATGAAACATATGAAATTGGACCTTTGCAGTTATTTAAGCTTTGAGATCAAAAATTTATGGTAAAATGCCTTGACTATTTTCAAAACAAGGTCCATAATATTGTCAATTACTTGATGGTTATGTCACCCATCTTGGTTGTTTTTGGGGTTTAGGGGGGTACCTAGGTTAGGTTAGAATACGTATTTGATATATGGTATTCTTTACCCCCACCCCCTATCGTGTAAATATATAGCCCAAATTTGTTTCTAAACTATTATATATTCATCCCATTTTATTTCATTAGCAGTAACCAAACTCGACTTCTTTCGTGTATAGCGGTGGGTGAATGCACAAGTACCTTGATTTACCCAATTTTTTTCCTACCAAATTGTTATTTCTTTTTTAGAGCACATAATAGTGTAAACTTGTCAAATGTGCCATTTTTAGCAATTTGCCGTTCCCGAACTTACCATTTCTTTGGTAGGGCAAACTTTAATCGGTAATTAGCCATTATGGAATCTCCAGTTGATGCAAATTAGTTATTAATGACGTATGATAATTTCTTCTATACTTGTATGAAATACCCCTTACCTAATATTCTTCATATATGTTTCTCTGATGCTCAATCCTAATGAAAAATATTAAAGTAAGATTAAAACATAATTCTTTAGAAACTAATTTGGGCTATATATTCGCACATTATGGAAAGTGGGGTAAAGCAGAGTGGGTCTTGTTCTCTGACGCTCAATCCTAATGAAATATAAAAAATATGATGAAAATGTAATACTTTATTAACCAAATTATGGAAACTACAAGTACCATTTTTTCTTACAATAATCAATTATCTATAAATGCACACTATATAAGAAAACAAAGGAACTAACTTATAACTTAGGTCTAAATACAAATCATAAAAAAAGACTAGCCAGAATTGCCATCCATGATCCTTTTTATAGTTTGTGGTACTTTCTTTTATGCACTGTAAAATAATTTTTATGAGCAGTAGTATGCGTGTATACTGACAAATTTAGTTTTTCCGCGATCTTGAATATCTGTTACTGGCGGAAACGCTAATGTATCATCTCGGTAAATTATACCTTATTCATGGCTGTGTGGCAATCCTGATTTTGACAGTTGGTTCACTCCAAACTTCAGTATTTCGTTTTCATTCACTCCATTATCACGGCTAAATTGCAAAAAATTTAAAACCGGCGAAAATAGACAGCATTTGTTAACAGCATTCAATTCCTACTTTTATTATTGCCAGATACTTCAATCAATCAAATAAACAGGGGGGGGGGGTAGTATGCTGAACCTGAAAAACTTAGTGGTATTCTGAAGCACCAAGGCTCGAGCATATTCGGCCGTAATTTTTTACACACACCTTTCCAACCATTATCTACCACCATGTTCAATGGGCAAATGTCAGAACTATGACCACTTTACAATTTTCTGGAATGCCAACGCCAACTTCCCTAAAACAAAGAAAATCTAAGTAACGTCCCAATCTTTGACTGAGAAAACTATCTGTTCCTTTGAACGCTGGATTGGAACCGTTCGATTTCGCTTGTCTCCCCAATACCACAAACTGATCTCAAAATTGAGGCTCCGAACACTGTTACACACCATAGAAACGTTACACACCTGGACCGACCAAACCCAATGTAATGAGCGATAGTGAGCGACAAACTAAGAAATCAAAGTGCTAATCATGATCCGATGCCAACTCTACTCGGTTGGTGAACATACGGCCGCAAAAATTTGCACTGTCACATTGTGAAAGCAAGAATAGCTACTCAGAAAGTAGATGTTCGGGATAAAGTACCCCCACTGGCCAATAGTAACCCCCGTAAGTAGCATTTTGAAGTCAGTTGTTAGTCGGAATACTTATTAATACTGCATTTACGGAAAGACGACGAGTCTTTAGAGTCGTCTTCTGAAATAAATTTGGTTTTCCCTGCAACATGTTCTACTAAACCATCATTTACTATAGAAGATATTAAAAACTATCGTCTGACTTTCTAAACAAAAAATTGAGGAAATACCCGAATACATGATTTGTAAGGCGCTTCAAACGGTAAAAAGGAACTGTACTTTGTATCCACGTTTGCTGCCCGTCAAATTAGTCGTCGGATATTTCTAGTTCAGCCTGTAGCTTCTGTTATCAATAAGTGCTTCAGGGGCCAAAATCCTCAACAAGCCTGGAAGAAAGCCTACGTATACGTTATTTCTAAGATTCAATACCCCAAATCCTGTGATGAGCTTCTGTCAATATCGATGACGCCTAATCTAGACCAGCCTTTTGTATGCCGTGAACCGTTCTAACCCTTGTGTCGCCCTTTATCAGAACGGGTACTTTAAATGTAGCACTGGGACTTACTACTTATCTTGTTTTACCACTAGATTACAGAATTACTTGACAAAAGGAGTACCATAGTCCATCTGCTCTAGCCTAATTATCGGAATACCTTCAATTCATCCTATAAATCACAAATTTATGGAGACTGAAACAGGCGACTGCTACTAAGGTCATTCTAGAGTTAAGCAGGGTTGTGTTCTATCACCCTTTATATGGATTGTTTTGATGGACTTTGTGTTAAGGAGCACAGGAAAGGCAATGGGAAACCACGAAATCAAATGGGGAGGAAAAAGTCTCCTGGACTTAGATTATGCTGATGATTTAAGCATCCTAGATGAAAGTGTGAGCAAAATGAATGAAGTTTTAGAGGTTTTGCGAGTTTCAGGGTGCTAGAATAGGCTTGAAAATTATGTTAGGAAGACTAAGCCACTAAGGCTAGGGATAGGTGAATATGAAAAGGTGAAGATGGGTAATGAAAAGATTGATCAGGTGGACAGCTTCACTTACCTTGGTAGTATTATTAGTAAAGATGGTGGGAGCAGTGAAGAGTAGAATAGCCAAGTAGAATAGCCAAAGTAGTGTCCAAAGTAGAATAGCCAAGGCTCAGGGTATTTTTTCACAGTTAAAAAAAAGTTTAGAAGAATAGGAAGATAAGTCTGGAAACCAAGATTAGAATATTAGAAGCTACAGTGATGACAGTGGTCAAATATGGCTCTGAAGCATGGGCACTCAGAAAAGCGGATGAAGATTTGCTAGATATTTTCCAGAGAAATTGCTTAAGGATTGTTCTGGGTACCCGGCTGACTGACCGTATTTCAAACAATAGGTTATACGAAAAATGTGGTTCAATACCGCTCTCTAGGGCTGTAATGAAAGAAAGGTTGAGATGGCTAGGGCACGTTGTGCGGATGAAGGATGACAGGTTGCCGAAGATTGTTCTTTTCGGCCAACCGTCTAGGGCTAAACGGAAAACAGGTCGTCCTCGTCTGGGGTGGGAGGACGTCATAAAGAAATATTTAAAGGGAATGGGAACTTCATGGGCGGGTGTAAAAAAAAGAGGCTTTGAACAGCTTGGGATTGAGGAGGAGCGTGCGTAGATGTGTTGGCCTCAGGCGCACGGGTTTCTGCAAAGTGTTATGGGCTTCCTTGAAAAAATACCAGTTTAAAAAAAAAAAAACATGTATCCATGATCTTTCTTCTGGCAAAAAAAATACAAATTCCAATCAAAACTGGTCAAACGTGTTAATAACCTGTAAGTTATAGCTATCTGATGACTCCTTCAGTATCGCATGTATTATTATCGGTATCAATGGTATTTCATTTGCGTAAAGCTATCTCGATTTGCCAAAACTTTTATCGTTCGCATAAAACTAACTCAATTTGCAAAAATGGTATTCCATTTGCGTAACTCTGCTCTGAATGTCCTTAATGAGGATATAAATAATATAGAATGACATTGTGACTTGACCTAGCTTTACCTCTCCGATGTGGTCTGTATAATGCACAAGTAACGTTTGAAAAGTATTGTCAATTTAAAATAGGATCTAAACGTTCCCTTCGTTCCCCCCATTTCTGAGGGGCAGGGGAGGGTAGGAGAGGGGGAGGGGGAGTCAATTTTGGAGATTTCTGATAACAAGTACCATTCATTGCGATCGTAGCTCTATGTTGGCTCGTTTTAAATACTTCAGCTTGTCTATTCATTTGTGTTAAATAAAAATCTTGAATCTGGAAAAGGAAAAAATAAGTATTTAAACAAAATGTACGATGCTGCTAATTAAAGTATTGTAGGCTACACTCAGAATTGTTTGCATGAGGGTTCAGTTAAAGAGGTCTCACTTGCACGAGGGTTCAGATGTATGGGGATTCACTTGCTTGGGGTTCAGTAGCACGAGAGTTCAGTAGCATGGGGGTTCAGTTGTACAGGGTTTCGGTTATACAGGGGTTCAGTTACATGGAGGGTTCAGTTGCACGAGGGTTCAGTTAAAGGGGTACTAAACCAGTATTGCCTATAGCTTAATATATTCAAAATATTTTTTTGATATCTCTAATAGTGTATGTGTCTTCCGTGTCAGAAAACCAGTGGTAAATTCCGTATCAGAAAACCGGTGTGTCTTGTTTAGCTGCCAATATATATCAATTATTTTTTTGTATATATTCAGGTTTCAGATTATAATTTTCTACAGTTTGAGTAGTTCATTCTAGCAGTATCAAATATTTTTGCAATCATTTACATAGATATGGAATATTCCAAGCGACTTCTGGTGAGTAAAAAATTTTCTCAATATTATAATAAAAAAAGAAATTTTTATTTTTTTTTTGTCTCGCCATTAAGTTAAGGAAGAATTTCCTTACTTACGCTTTTTTTTACCGTGCTGTTAGCTCTTTTAAAAAGCTTCATATGTTAATTAAACAGTCCATGTGTTTCAATTTTAGTAAATATTCAAAAAAGAGAGAGGCAGGTTCACTTTGATTTTGGCTCATTGTATATGAAAAATTAAAATAGAATTTGCATATTAGTTTCGGCAGATATGAAAGGTCGCCCCTCTCCTCAATATCTTGCTCTTTACGCTAAAGCTGTTAGCGCTTTCAAAAAAGCTTCCTATTCTAATTAAAAAGTCCCTGTTTTTTTTCCATCAAATTTCGGTAAACATTCAAAAACAGGGCCAGTCAGTTTCGCTATAAAAATAATCAAATCGTTTTTCATCCATTCCACCTGAAGAAAGGTGTTAATATTCAAACAGGACGGGTAGTTTCACCAATAAAATAATCAAATCACTACGTTCTTCTACCTGTAAAGGGATGTTTTCTCACTATCTAATTAAGAAGAACATGTTTACAAATTTGTTGGCTAAAAAATGGCTTTCTCAAAATTGAGTTATGAATTAACTTACGAATTAACTTACAGAACGAAACTTCTATATTTATATGTTTTTATCACATGTATTAAGGGTTTACCCCCTAGTCAATACCTCGCTCTTTACGCTAAAGTTCGAATTTTGTTCAAATCACGAACTCTTGCATCACAAAGGCCGGTTAATTAGAATAGATACCTCTTTTGAAAGTGCTAAAAAAAAAAAAAAAATTTAGCGTAAAGGGGCGAGATATTGACTAGAGGGCGACCCCCTTCATATACTTAATAATTTTTTGGTTTAGGTTATGTCGGAGTCTTCCTTCTTCCTTTTTTCTGTGATTTTAAGTATTTCGCAATTTAGGTATATAAAAAAGTTTTAAAAGCTATGCATATAAAAAAAAAAATCTATAATTGTCAACTTTTTGTGTTTGGAACTATGGAATTGATAGGCCCAGTGCCCTCCATTAATATTCTGAATAAGTAAAAATTGAAGTACCTAATTAATTTGTGTCATTTTAGAATGTTGTTGATCAAGCATCGCAGCAAAAACGCGCAAAATTGGATGAAACTCTGGATAAAACTGAGACGGGATTAATTGAATCATTGGATGCAAAAAGATCAACTGTAATTCGTCTCGCACCCCATTCCAAAGCAGAGAAGGAATCTGGCAACATAGCTGTGATTATCGACGTAAGTTTTAAACATATATTCTAAAAATGTTTTAATAATTTAGTAAATCGACTCCTTATATGCATGCGGTGAATAAAGCTATTTCATGATTGACATGTAAAAAAAATTTGCGGCACAATATAACTGAATTAGCATGCATATATTTAGGCTAATGAGATACAGGAACCTTCAGGGTGTTACAAATTTTATAGGCCTGTATACAATTCAAAAATTACCAGTTTTATTGGAACTCAAACATCGTCTGCGGGACATGTACTCGCCTTGTTTTACCAGTTTTTAATGGTTTTAAGCTATTACTAAAACCTTATAAACATCTACTTTGGTGAAAATCAACGCTACCAGTGGAATACCAAATAAAATATATAAATATGAAATAAAATCCTGATTCATACAGCCTTGAGCATCCTCAAATTCAATGAGGAAGATTATTCTAGTTGATTTGTACACATACATGTCACGTGTGTGGAGATCTATTTATTTCTTAGAAGGTGGGGGAGGGGGATTAGAAGTGTGGATCTAGATCCTGAATTTGGACCAAATTTTGAATGCAGGAAGTTCAAACTGAACCTCAACAGCTCATTATGTTATTTTTATTATTATAAAACAATTTCAATTAAATACACGAGAATATTCAAAGCAAAAGAAGACATTGAACTGAAATCTAACGAGACCTAATCTCGAAAGGTCATTATTTTATTTTATAAATTAAACAATTTCAATCAAATAAACGAGAATATTCAAAACATCATAAAGCCTTGGCTATTCTTTGTGGGGGGGCCCCCCCACCCCCCCCCCCCTATTTTAAAATGTTAATTCCAATATGTAAATAAGAAATAATAGTAAATGTTGCGTTTAATGTTCTATTAACCAATCCCCACACTGGCCTTGGGGAAGGCACATGGGGTTTTGCCCCCAATTTATGTTAATTTCTGCTCATTTTGAGCTTGACTCGATTATTTATTGTAATTTTTTTCAGTTTGGGTTTCATTTATTTATAGATGCTGATTAGTGGTAGTTTCACGTTTGGTAGATTATTTGATTTTATTTTTGCTCAATTTTTGTTTAATGGAATTCTTTACCTTTCTTTGAAAAACTTATTTTGTAGAAAAAGTCAATATAAAAGGGTTATTCAAATTCTTCCTTGAGTAGCTACCACTGTGAGGGATCTAAGCCCTTTTTGGCCCTTGATGCAATAGGCAATGGGATATTATAGAGAACATAGCTTTAAATTTAATAACATAAAATATTTGATTCAAGATGTGAAATGCATTAAGAACCTTATTCGGCATTGGGCCAGGTTTATAGACTGCCTATAGACGGTCCGTAATTTAAGCTACTAAAAGTCTAAAACTATAGAGTCGTTTATTGAACAATTCGTTGCTTCACGAAAAGGCAAGGGAAGATTTGGTTTTCTTGTAATCTTCAAGAATTTACTTTTGATTTCAGTTGAGTTTGTGAAATTTAACCTTGGTCTTTTCTATTTATTTCAGCATCATTGTGTTTTAAACTCTATATGTGGTTATGAAGTTTTCCTAAGACTATGTATTAATAACAAAAACTGAGTAAAAAATAGTTTCGCAATTGAAAATTAAAATATGTTTTGGACGCCAATTTGACCAAATTAAGAGACGTATTGTTTAATTAAAATAGGAAGCTTTTTTAAAAGTATAAAAAGCTTTAATTTAGAGAGTATCATATTAAAAATATGCTTGGTTTAGCCTCCATCTAGGACTTCCGCTCTTTCTTTATGTGTTTAAGTAGCTTGAGATTTAGGTCTTTAAGCTTGCAAGCTACCTACTGAGAAAACTGAAAATAATTTTATTTTAGGAAGTTGTTGATCAAACCCCCCAGCAAAAGCGAGCAAAGTTGGATGTCACCCCTGACAGCAATGTGAGTCATAGCAAAATACACCATGAAAATACCCCCTTGCACATTTTCGAAGATTCGAGTGCTACAAGAAAACAGATAAGGATGCTTATAAAAAAAACACAAGAAAAAGATAGACATTCATTTCTATTTAAAGGAAGAGATGTGAGGCGCAATGCTCAGTTAAACAATGCAAGGAAGCATCCTATAGTGTTGTTATGCTAAATTTCCAATTGGTCTGTGAATGTTCGTTTCTAAAAGCAGTATTTTTTTTTTTTTTGATTTCAAATAAAATTCGTTGGCTTTTTTAATGCTCCCATTACTCAAAGGGTCCAGATATTCTTAGAATATAGTTTATATCCTAGCCCCCTGCGATATAACCTATTCATCACTTGAAAAGCCCATATCTGAGGTAGTCACGGCTATTTTTTTTATCAAGGAATTATCTGAATGCATTTAAGTATAGTATGAACGGCTTGCAAAAAACACGAAAGTACTACTACTAGTAACAACTCACTGCACTACAAAACCATTTATTTCATTGAAATGCAAGAGTTTGAATATTTCAGTAGTGTTCTGTCGTGGTTTACCTTGTCAAAGAATGGTTTACCATGTCACAGTTACATTCTGTTGATTTTTCAAAGTTCATTTTGAATTTCTTTCGTTGAAATGCAAGAGTTGGAATATTTCAGTAGTGTTTTGTTGCGATTTACCTTGTCACAGTTACATTCTCTTAATTTTTCAAAGTTTATTTTGAATTTCTATCATTGAAAATGTAAGAGTTGGAATATTTCGGTAGTGTTCTGCCATGGTTTACCTTGTCACAGTTACATTCTCTTGATTTTTCAAAGTTCAATTCGAATTTCTTTCATTGAAATGCAAGAGTTGGAATATTCAGTAGTGTTTTGTCGTGGTTTAGCTTGTCACAGTTACATTCTCTTGATCTTTCAAAATTCACTTTGGTTTTATTTCATTGAAATGCAAGAGTTGGAATATTTCAGTAGTGTTCTGTCGTGGTTTACCTTGTCACAGATACATTCTCTTGATTTTTCAAAGTTCATTTCAAATTTCTTTCATTGAAATGCAAGAGTTGGAATATTTCAGTAGTGTTTTGTTGTGCTTTACCTTGTCACAGTTACATTCTCTTGATCTTTCAAAGTTCACTTTGGTTTTATTTCATTGAAATGCAAGAGTTGTAATATTTCAGTAGTGTTCTGTCGTGGTTTATCTGTCACAGAATGGTTTACCATGTAACAGTTACATTCTCTTGATTCTTCAAAGTTCATTTTGAATTTCTTTCGTTGAAATGCAAGAGCTGGAATATTTCAGTAGTGTTTTGTTGCGGTTTACCTTGTCACAGTTACATTCTCTTAATTTTTCAAAGTTCATTTTGAATTTCTATCATTGAAATGCAAGAGCTGGAATATTTCAGTAGTGTTTTGTCGTCGTTTACCTTGTCACAGTTACATTCTCTTGATTTTTCAAAGTTCATTTTGAATTTCTTTCCTGGAAATGCAAGAGTTGGAATATTTCAATAGTGTTTTGTCGTGGTTTACCTTGTCACAGTTACATTTTCTTGATTTTTCAAAG
This sequence comes from Artemia sinica, assembly GCA_027921565.1. Classification (NCBI taxonomy): domain Eukaryota; kingdom Metazoa; phylum Arthropoda; class Branchiopoda; order Anostraca; family Artemiidae; genus Artemia; species Artemia sinica. The sequence goes on from JAPEVW010000240.1 coordinate 89,880, forward strand.
TTCATTTTGAATTTCTTTCATTGAAATGCAAGAGTTGGAATATTTCAGTAGTGTTTTGTTATGGTTTACCTTGTCAGAGTTACATTTTTCTTGATTTTTCAAAGTTCATTTCGAATTTCTTTCATTGAAATGCAAGAGTTGGAATATTTCAGTAGTGTTCTGTCGTGGTTTACCTTGTCACACTTACATTCTCTTGATCTTTCATAGTTCACTTTGGTTTTATTTCATTGAAATGCAAGAGTTGGAATATTTTAGTAGTGTTCTATCGTGGTTTATCCTGTCACAGATACATTCTCTTGATTTTTCAAAGTTCATTTCGAATTTCTTTCATTGAAATGCAAGAGTTGGAATATTTCAGTAGTGTTTTGTTGTGCTTTACTACATTCTCTTAATCTTTCAAAGTTCACTTTGGTTTTATTTCATTGAAATGCAAGAGTTGGAATATTTCAGTAGTGTTTTGTCGTGGTTTACCTTGTCACAGATACATTCTCTTGATTTTTCAAAGTTCATTTTGAATTTCTTTCATTGAAATGCAAGAGTTGGATTATTCCAGTAGTGTTTTGTTGTGCTTTACATTGTCACAGTTACATTCTCTTAATTTTTCAAAGTTCATTTACACACACACAGAGATGACACACACAGAGAGAGACGAGACACACACACACACACACATAGAAACGACAAACACACATAGAGACGACACACACACACACAAAGAGACGACACACACACACAGATACGAAACACACATAGAGACGATACACGCACAGAGAGGACACACACACACAAAGACAACAAGCACAGAGTGCAAGCGTTGGATTATTCCAGTAGTGTTTTGTTGTGCTTTACATTGTCACAGTTACATTCTCTTATTTTTTCAAAGTTCATTTACACACACACAGAGAGAGACGAGACACACACACACACATAGAAACGACAAACACACATAGAGACGACACACACACACACAAAGAGACAACACACACACACACAGATACGAAACACACATAGAGACGATACACGCACAGAGAGGACACACACACACACAAAGACAACAAGCACAGAGACACCACGCACACAGAGACAAAAACGACACACACATAGTGACGACACACGCACAGAGACGACACACACAGAGACGACAACACACAGAGAGAAGACACATGCACAGAGACGACACACGCACACACAGAGACGATCGACCTAGTGGTACTAAAATATCGTAAGAGGGCTCATTTGACTGGAAATTAAAAGTTTTTAGTGCCATTTTTAAGTTTTTTTAACTGAAAGTAAGGAGCAAAATTAAACTTAAAACGAAGAGAATTATTACGTATACGAAGGGGATTTCCCTCTCATAACCTCGCTCTTTGCACTAAAGTTTGAATTTTGTTCCAATTCCTTAAGAACGACTCCTAAAACACAAGGTTCGTTTAATTAGAACAATAAGAAGCTCTTTTAAAAGTACCAAGATTTTAGCGCAAAGAGTGAGGTGTCGAGGAGCGGTGCAATCTCGTTCATATATGTAATAATTTTCATTTGTTTTAAGTTCTAATGATGCTCCTTACTTTCAATTGGAAAAATATACTTTTTTTTAATTTAATTTTTATGTAATGATTTCTTCAAATAATATCAAGAGGATATGTTTTTACACTGCTCACAGTGTAGAGTGTGTTACTAAAATTTTGTTTCAAAATATTTTTGGTCTATCGACCTAGTGGTACTAAAATATCGTAAGAGGGCTCATTTGACTGGAAATTGAAAGTTCTAGTGCCATTTTTAAGTGACCAAAAAGATTGGATGGTAACTACGCCGATTGGATGGACGCTCTCACGCCTCTTTTTTCCCGAAATCGTGCAGTCAAAATTTGACACGACTCACAAACAGAGTCATAGTGAGAGAGATATCCAAAAAGTTGGGTTGATCTAGGTTCACTTAGAGTGTCGCGCCACTCTAAGGAAGACTTCGACATAACCTGAACCAAAAAATTATTAAGTATATGAACGGGGTCGCCCTCTAGTCATATCTCGCCCCTTTACGCTAAAGTTTTTTTTTTTAGCACTTTCAAAAGAGGTATCTATTCTAATTAACCGGCCTTTGTGATTCAAGAGTTCGTGATTTGAACAAAATTCGAACTTTAGCGTAAAGAGCAAGTTATTGACTAGGGGGTAAACCCCTTAATACATGTGATAAAAACATATAAATATAGAAGTTTCGTTATGTAAGTTAATTCGTAAGTTAATTCATAACTCAATTTTGAGAAAGCCATTTTTAGCCAACAAATTTGTAAACATGTTCTTCTTAATCAGATAGTGAGAAAACATCCCTTTACAGGTAGAAGAACGTAGTGATTTGATTATTTTATTGGTGAAACTACCCGTCCTGTTTGAATATTAACACCTTTCTTCAGGTGGAATGGATGAAAAAACGATTTGATTATTTTTATAGCGACACTGACTGGCCCTGTTTTTGAATATTAACCGAAATTTGATGAAAAAAAAACAGGGACTTTTTAATTAGAATAGGAAGCTTTTTTGAAAGCGCTAACAGCTTTAGCGTAAAGAGCAAGATATTGAGGAGAGGGGCGACCTTTCATATCTGCCGAAACTAATATGCAAATTCTATTTTAATTTTTCATATACAATGAGCCAAAATCAAAGTGAACCTGCCTCTCTCTTTTTTGAATATTTACTAAAATTGAAACACATGGACTGTTTAATTAACATATGAAGCTTTTTAAAAGAGCTAACAGCACGGTAAAAAAAGCGTAAGTAAGGAAATTCTTCCTTAACTTAATGGCGAGACAAAAAAAAACAAAAATTTCTTTTTTTATTATAATAATGAGAAAAATTTTTACTCACCAGAAGTCGCTTAGAATATTCCATATCTATATAAATGATTGCAAAAATATTTGATACTGCTAGAATGAACTACTCAAACTGTAGAAAATTATAATCTGAAACCTGAATATATACAAAAAAATAATTGATATATATTGGCAGCTAAACAAGACACACCGGTTTTCTGATACGGGATTTACCACTGGTTTTCTGACACGGAAGACACATACACTATTAGAGATATCAAAAAAATATTTTGAATATATTAAGCTATAGGCAATACTGGTTTAGTACCCCCCTTTAACTGAACCCTCGTGCAACTGAACCCTCCATGTAACTGAACCCCTGTATAACCGAAACCCTGTACAACTGAACCCTCGTGCTACTGAACTCTCGTGCTACTGAACCCCAAGCAAGTGAATTCCCATGCATCTGAACCCTCGTGCAAGTGAGACCTCTTTAACTGAACCCTCATGCAAACAATTCTGAGTGTAGCCTACTATTCTTTAATTAGCAGCATCGTACATTTTGTTTAAATGCTTATTTTTTCATTTTCCAGATTCAAGATTTTTATTTAACACAAATGAATAGACAAGCTGAAGTATTTAAAACGAGCCAACATAGAGCTACGATCGCAATGAATGGTTCTTGTTATCAGAAATCTCCAAAATTGACTCCTCCCCCTCCCCCTCCCCCTCTCCTACCCTCCCCTGCCCCTCAGAAATGGGGGAACGAAGGGAACGTTAGATCCTATTTTAAATTGACAATACTTTTCAAAACGTTACTTGTGTATTTATACAGACCACATCGGAGAGGTAAAGCTAGGTCAAGTCACAATATCATTCTATATTATTTATATCCTCATTAAGGACATTCAGAGCAGAGTTACGCAAATGGAATACCATTTTTTGCAAATTGAGTTAGTTTTATGCGAACGATAAAAGTTTTGGCAAATCGAGATAGCTTTACGCAAATGAAATACCATTGATACCGATAATAATACATGCGATACTGAACGAGTTATCAGATAGCTATAACTTACAGGTTATTAACACGTTTTGACCAGTTTTTGATTGGAATTTGTATTTTTTTTTTTGCCAGAAGAAAGATCATGGATACATGTTTATTTTTTTTTTAACTGGTATTTTTTCAAGGAAGCCCATAACACTTGCAGAAAACCCGTCTGGTAAGGCAAGTACCGTTCGTAGTAATAGGTGACTGACCCGTGGTAAGCCAGTGTACCTGTTAGACTACACTGTATATTCATGTCTCAGGCGAGAGGTAAGACAAATTACGCAATCACTACCGGGACTGTGCATTGCCTTACTTCGTAGTAATAGGTGACTGACCCGTGGTAAGCCAATGTACCGGTTAGAGACTACACTGTATATTCATGCCTCAGGCGAGAGGTAAGACAAATTACGCAAGCACTACCACTATCTATTAATGCCTTACTACTGATGTGTTGGCCTCAGGCGGCTTGGTACTGCGGTGAGTTGTTAGTTGTAGCAGTACTAGTTAACTAGATTGTGGGCCTCATCCAAAAAATGGATGGGTTTGATTTGAAAGAGGATAAGCAGGTCTAGAGTTCCTGCTTATCCTCTCTAAGGTTTAAGGTCAACCTTCTCTAAGGTTGAAAAAATAATGGAGTAGGAAAAATATTTCTCAAAAATGGTGTGATTTCTTGGACTAACCCCAGTTTACCATGCGCCAGAAAATTTTAATCACTTACCGAAAAACATCAGCAAAAATTATTAGAAGGAGGGGGCTTCAAAAACTATTCTTATGGGCAGTGTCGTTACTAGCCAAAATATTGGGGGGGGGGGGGAAGAGATACAACCGACTGGATGGCCATTTTTACCGACTGTTTTTTGTGTCAATATAATTAGCATAATGTCCATTTCGAATACAACACAAGTCACTGCACGAGTCGGTAAAACCGCTGCATTTACCAACCTAAGATTTAGATTTCGGTACATATCATGTCACTATTTAATGCTGATTTTTTAATCAAATAGAAAGTTGCAGCACCGTCTGTAAAATCACGGCAGGAGTCGACAAAACTACTGCGTTTACCGATCAAGTTCGAAATTTCTTTAGATGACATGTCAGTATTTTCGTGGTCTTTATTGAACCGAACAAAGAATTTTAGCGGCGTCAGAAACTACGGAAACGGCGTCGCCACGATTTTACCGATTTTTTTTTTTACCGAGTGACCAAAAAAATTGGGGGGGGGGGGAGTGTACCCCTTCTCCCATACGTGACGTACGTCCCTGTATAGAGGGAGGGGAAAAGTAAAAAAAAAAGGCAAATTGATAGAAAAATATCATGTTTATTCCGGTTATTACACACAGTTTTACCTTTTTATCCATATTTTAGCTAGTTTGGAGGGGGAAGGTTATCTGTCTTTTTGTATAGTGCGCATCCTTACTTTTAGCTCCCTTGTCACCATCAAACTGAAAGGACGTCTCCCGACTCAAGTTTTAAAAATGACAGTCTTCAAAATTTTTTACGACTTCAATGCTTACACAACATGAAGTTGATAACAAATGCTTTGGTTTCTTTCTGGTAGATATTCAAAACCTAAAGGTTAGTAATTTTTTATTTATGGCTGGGAAATGTAGTAACGTGACGAAATTCTGAGTTTGACTGTTAGCAAAGAAGAAGGAAATATTAGAGCAGCCAATATTTATTTTCATGCAAAAAAATAATTTTACCGACGCATTGAATTCTTTAAGTGTGCATAGTAACTTCACTAATATTTTCTGTTAATTTAAAATGCCAAAAGAAATCTTTTCAAAGCAGTAGATTTCAAGAACCGACTTGCGCAAAGTATATAGGAAACTAAGAAGTTATTTTTTCAGAAAAATGGCATACTTAATTAATGCAAACATTAATTCTACCAAGCAGAACGGAGAACAATAATGTATCTAGAGTCCAAGTGTTCAAAAATCACAAGATTTCAAGGATTTGATCTTTAAGGAGATGGATCACGTTTACTCCTGATTATTGAAAGGGACAGCTCAGAAGATTTTTTTTTAATTTTCTATTTTCTATCTTTTTCTAATTTTCTTCATGATTAGTGTTTCACAGCCTTAGCTGTGATAATTTAATCAGCAAAAGCCAAGTTTTTTTAACTGAATATTTTTCACGCAATGGAGGAAAATAGCAGTGTTATTAATGGTAAAACGGCAAAAAGCACATTTTTATGACATCACTTTAAACTCCAAGGGGGCGGGAGATTGGGTCAACGTGACTGAGAGGAGAGCGCCCCTTTTGCTTGTAGGCATCAAAAGTATTTATATTCTAAGTAATTCTACAATATTAGAACACTACTTAGTTTTGTTTAAGGATAATACTCTTTTTTTCAAAATTAACACAAATACAAAGAAAATATAATTCGAGCTAACAAGAATAAATTATTGGGGATCTGTTATACATGGGCTTTAGTTTTAACATTACTATGTTTTCAATATTGTTTCTCAGTGTCTTGCTGTATGTCCGAATACTCGTACTATTATTGGGCGTGTAAAGCGGTGTGTTTTGTTTTGTGAATTATAAACATTTGATTTGTGTTGCAGGATACTGGTAGGTCTTTATTAGGAAGTAGATGGAAGAATCTGATAATTAGTGACAATGTGAGTAGTATGCGTCGTCTGGATTTGCTTACCCCACCATAGCAATTCCTATGTTATTTGCTTGCCCCAATAGCAATCTCCATGTTATTCTATAGAAGCTCTATTGGGGTTATTGACTTGCAGATCTGGTTTGGTGGGTATAATCTGGTTTGGTGGGTATAGTCTGGTTTGGTGGGTATAGTCTGGTTTAGTTTTTCAAAGAGAGTGAGTATTTGACATTTTTATAAAAGGGATAAGGAATTCGCAAATTGGACACTATGAACGATATTAATTAATGTTTTGAATAATAGGAGTGTGAATGATTCTAATTAGTGATTGGATTGTATGAAGATGGAGAAAAAAAAGGATTAAAACTGATTAACAGTTAAGGTAACCCCGAAGGGGTTGTTAACTCAGGTATTTTGTTATAAATTTGAAACATCAGTCTATGAAAATGGCTAACGACGATAGAATGACATTGTGAGTTGACCTAGCTTTACCTCTCCGATGTGTCAATTTGGAGGGAAAACCAAAATACTCAGAATCGAAAATAAACGGGATCTGCCTCAAGGGGAAGGCTCAGAGGCCCTTTTGTTCCCCCCATTTCTGAGGGCAGAGGAGGGAGAGGGGGGGGGGGGGAGGGTCAATTTCGGAGGAAAACCAAAAATACTCAGAATCGAAAATAAACGGGATCTGCCTCCAGGGCAAGGCTCAGAGGCCCTTCGTTCTCCCATTTCTGAGGGCAGGGAGGGGGGGGAGGGTCAATTTTGGAGGGAAAACCAAAAATACTCAGAATCGAAAATAAACAGGATCTGCCTCAAGGGCAAGGATCAGAGGCCCTTTGTTCCTCCATTTCTGAGGGGCAGGAGAGGTGGGGAGTCAATTTTGGAGGGAAAACCAAAAATACTCATAATCAAAAAATAAACGGGGTTCTGCCTCAAGGGCAAGGCTCAGAGACCCCTCCTTCCCCCATTTCTGAGGGCAGGGGAGGGGGGGGGTCAATTTTGGAGGGAAAACCAAAAATACTCAGGATCGAAAATAAACGGGGTCTGCATCAAGGGGAAGGCTTAGAGGCCCTTTGTTCCCCCATTTCTGAGAGCAGGGGAGGGGGAGGGGGACTCAATTTCAGAGGGAAAACCAAAATACTCAGAATCGAAAATAAACGGGATCTGTCTCATGGGCAAGGCTCAGAGGGATCTGCCTCAAGGGGAAGGCTCAGAGGCCCTTCGTTCCCCCATTTCTGAGGGCAGAGGAGGGGGGAGGAGGGGGGTCAATTTTGGAGGGGAAACCAAAAATACTCAGAATCGAAAATAAACGGGATCTGCCTCAAGGGCAAGGCTCAGAGGCCCTTCGTTCCTCCATTTCTGAGGGGCAGGAGAGGTGGGGAGTCAATTTTGGAGGAAAACCAAAAATACTCAGAATCGAAAAATAAACGGGGTCTGCCTCAAGGGCAAGGCTCAGAGACCCCTCCTTCCCCCATTTCTGAGGGCAGGGGAGGGGAGGGGGGGGGTCAATTTTTGGAGGAAAAACCAAAAATACTCAGAATTGAAAATAAACGGGGTCTGCCTCAAAGAGAAGGCTCAGAGGCCCTTTGTTCCCCCATTTCTGAGAGCAGGGGAGGGGAGGGGGGAGTCAATTTCAGAAGGAAAACCAAAAATACTCAGAATCGAAAGTAAACGGGATCTGTCTCATGGGAAAGGCTCAGAGATCCGTTGTTCCTCCATTTCCGAGGGGCAGGAGAGGGAAGGAGTCAATTTTGGAGGGAAAACCAAAAATACTCAGAATCGAAAATGAACGCGATCTGCCTCAAGGGAAGGCTCAGAGAAGGCCTGGGCTGATGTTTGGAAGTCAAAGAATTTGTCTTTGTTGGTTTGAATGTCTAAAGTGCCTGACTTTCTCTGTTTACGTGTCTGATTCTTTTTGTTTGCATATCCGGGTTGGTGTTTGCAAGTCCAAGTTGGGTTTTTCAGACCTACGTTTTTTAGATTTTCGTGCATGTTTGGTTCCCGGGGTTTATTATTTGAGAAGTTAACTTTAGTATTTCGTGATTTGACGTGCCTGAAATCATGAATTAGAATAGTTAATTAGCTGTTTGGGTTTTCAGACCTAGTTTTTTAGATTTTTCGTGGGTGTTAGGTTCCTGGGATTTATTATTTGAGAAGTTAACTTTAGTATTTCATAGTTTGACTTGCCTGAAATCATGAATTAGAATATTTAATTGGCCGTTTGGGGATTTTCAGACCTAGGTTTTTTTTAGATTTTCGTGTGTGTTTGACTCCTGGGGTTTTTTAGATTTTTCGTGGGCGTTAGGTTCCTGGGATTTATTATTTGAGAAGTTAACTTTAATATTTCGTATCTGACGTGCCTGAAATCATGAATTAGAATATTTAATTGGCTGTTTGGGGGATTTTCAGACCTAGGTTTTTTAGGTTTTCGTGTGTGTTTGACTCCTGGGGTTTATTATTTGAGAAGTTAACTTTAGTATTTTGTGGTTTTAACGTGCCTGAAATCATAAATTTAAATATTTAATTAGCTGTTTAGGGTTTTCAGACCTAGGTTTTTTAGATTTTCGTGGATGTTGGACTCCTGGGGTTTATTATTTGAGAAGTTAACTTTAGTATTTTGTGGTTTTACGTGCCTAAAATCATGAATTAGAATAGTTAATTACCTGTTTAGGGTTTTCAGACCTACGTTTTTTTAGATTTTCGTGCGTGTTTGGTTCCCGGGGTTTATTATTTGAGAAGTTAACTTTAGTATTTCGTGATTTGACGTGCCTGAAATCATGAATTAGAATAGTTAATTAGCTGTTTGAGTTTTCAGACCTAGTTTTTTAGATTGTCGTGGGTGTTAGGTTCCTGGGATTTATTATTTGAGAAGTTAACTTTAGTATTTCATAGTTTGACTTGCCTGAAATCATGAATTAGAATATTTAATTGGCTGTTTGGGGATTTTCAGACCTAGGTTTTTTAGATTTTCGTGTGTGTTTGACTCCTGGGGTTTATTATTTGAGAAGTTAACTTTAGTATTTTGTGGTTTTACGTGCCTGAAATCATGAATTAGAATAGTTAATTAGCTGTTTGGGTTTTCAGACCTAGTTTTTTAGATTTTCGTGAGCGTTTGGTTCCTGGGATTTATTATTTGAGAAGTTAACTTTAGTATTTCGTATTTGACGTGCCTGAAATCATGAATTAGAATATTTAATTAGCTGTTTAGGGTTTTCAGACCTAGGTTTTTTAGATTTTCGTGGATGTTTGACTCCTGGGGTTTTTTATTTGAGAAGTTAACTTTAGTATTTTGTGGTTTTACGTGCCTGAAATCATGAATTAGAATAGTTAATTAGCTGTTTGAGTTTTCAGACCTACGTTTTTTAGATTTTCGTGCGTGTTTGGTTCCCGGGGTTTATTATTTGAGAAGTTAACTTTAGTATTTCGTGATTGACGTGCCTGAAATCATGAATTAGAATAGTTAATTAGCTGTTTGAGTTCTCAGACCTAGTTTTTTAGATTTTTGTGGGTGTTAGGTTCCTGGGCTTTATTATTTGAGAAGTTAACTTTAGTATTTCATAGTTTGACTTGCCTGAAATCATGAATTAGAATATTTAATTGGCTGTTTGGGGATTTTCAGACCTAGGTTTTTTAGATTTTCGTGTGTGTTTGACTCCTGGGGTTTATTATTTGAGAAGTTAACTTTAGTATTTTGTGGTTTTACGTGCCTGAAATCATGAATTAGAATAGTTAATTAGCTGTTTGGTTTTCAGACCTAGTTTTTTAGATTTTAGTGAGCGTTTGGTTCCTGGGATTTATTATTTGAGAAGTTAACTTTAGTATTTCGTATTTGACGTGCCTGAAATCATGAATTAGAATATTTAATTAGCTGCTTAGGGTTTCAGACCTAGGTTTTTTTAGATTTTCGTGGATGTTTTGACTCCTGGGGTTTATTATTTGAGAAGTTAACTTTAGTATTTTGTGGTTTTACGTGCCTGAAATCATGAATTAGAATAGTTAATTACCTGTTTAGGGTTTTCAGACCTAGGTTTTTTAGATTTTCGTGTGTGTTTTGACTCCTGGGGTTTATTATTTGAGAAATTAACTTTAGTATTTTATGGTTTGACGTGCCTGAAATCATAAATTAGAATAGTTAATTAGCTTTTTGAGTTTTCAGACCTAGTTTTTTAGATTTTCATGGATGTTTGACTCCTGGGGTTTATTATTTGAGAAGTTAACTTTAGTATGTAACAGATTCTTTCTTGAAGTCACCTCTTGGATACACAATACAGAATTTTCATTAAAGAAATTATGAAAAAATTGTAAGTAAGTAGCAAATTCTTTCTTGAATTCACCTGCTGGATAAACAAAAAGACATTTCGTTCAAGAAATTATGACAAAATTCTAAGTAAGTAACAAACTCTTTATTGTTTTCCTACGACTTAGATACACGATGTAGAAATTTAATTCAAGAAATTATGAAAAAATTCTCAGTAAGTAACAATTTCTTTCTTGAAATCAACTCTTGGATACACAATACGGAAATTTCATTCAAGAAATTATGAAAATATTTGTAAGTAAGTAGCAAATTCTTTCTTGAATTCTCCTGCTGGATAAACAAAAAGACATTTCGTTCAAGAAATTATGAAAAAATCGCAAGTAAGTAACAAACTCTTTATTGTTTTCACCTCTTGGATATACAATGCGAATATTTCATTCAATAAATTATGAAAAAATTGTAAGCAAGTAACAAACTCTTTCTTGAAGTCACCTCTTGGATACACAATGCAGAAACTTCATTTAAGAAACTATGAAAAAAATTGTAAGTAAGTAAGTTAAGTAACAAATTCTTTCTTGAAGTCACTTCTTGGATACACAATACAGAAATTTCATTAAAGAAACTATGAAAAAAATTGTATGTAAGTAGCAAAATTCTTTCTTGAATTCACCTGCTGGATAAACAAAAAGACATTTCGTTCAAGAAATTATGACAAAATTATAAGTAAGTAACAAACTCTTTATTGTTTTCACGACTTAAATACACGATGTAGAAATTTAATTCAAGAAATTATGAAAAAATTCTCAGTAAGTTACAATTTCTTTCTTGAAATCAACTCTTGGATACACAATACGGAAATTTCATTCAAGAAATTATGAAACTATTTGTAAGTAAGTAACAAACTCTTTATTGATTTCACCTCTTGGATACACAGTACAGATACTTCATTCGATAAATTCTGAAAAAATCGCAAGTAAGTAACAAACTCTTTATTTGTTTTCACCTCTTGGATATACAATGCGGATATTTCATTCAATAAATTATGAAAAAATTGTAAGCAAGTAACAAACTCTTTCCTGAAGTCACATCTTGGATACACAATGCAGAAACTTCATTTAAGAAACTATGAAACAATTTCAAATAAGTAAGTAACAAATTCTTTCTTGAAGTCACCTCTTGGATACACAATGCAGAAATTTCATTAAAGAAATTATGAAAAAATTGTAAGTACGCAGCAAATTCTTTCTTGAATTCACCTGCTGGATAAACAAAAAGACATTTCGTTCAAGAAATTATGAAAAAATTCTAAGTAAGTAACAAACTCTTTCTTGAAGTTACCTCTTGGATACACAATGCAGAAATTTCATTTAAGAAATTATGAAAAAATTGTAAGCAAGTAACAAACTCTTTCCTGAAGTCACCTCTTGGATACACAATTGAGAAACTTCATTTAAGAAACTATGAAAAAATTGTAAGTAAGTAAGTAACAAATTCTTTCTTGAAGTCACCTCTTGGATACACAATACAGAAATTTCATTAAAGAAATTATGAAAAAAATTGTAAGTAAGTAGCAAATTCTTTCTTGAATTCACCTGCTGGATAAACAAAAAGACATTTCGTTCAAGAAATTATGAAAAAATTCTAAGTAAGTAACAAACTCTTTATTGTTTTCACGACTTAGATACACGATGTAGAAATTTAAATCAAGAAATTATGAAAAAATCTCAGTAAGTTACAATTTCTTTCTTGAAGTCCACTCTTGGATACACAATACGGAAATTTCATTCAAAAAATTATGAAAATATTTGTAAGTAAGTAACAAACTCTTTATTGATTTCACCTCTTGGATATACAGTACAGATACTTCATTCAATAAATTATGAAAAAATCGCAAGTAAGTAACAAACTCTTTATTATTTTCACCTCTTGGATATACAATACGGAAATTTCATTCAATAAATTATGAAAATTTGTAAGCAAGTAACAAACTCTTTGAAGTCACCTCTTGGATACACAATACAGAAATTTCATAAAAGAAATTATGAAAAAATGTAAGTAAGTAGCAAATTCTTTCTTGAATTCACCTGCTGGATAAACAAAAAGACATTTCGTTCAAGAAATTATGACAAAATTTTAAGTAAGTAACAAACTCTTTATTGTTTTCACGACTTAGATACACGATGTAGAATTTATTCAAGAAATTATAAAAAAAGGAAAGTAAGTAACAAACTCTTTATTGATTTCACCTCTTGGATACAAAAAAAAGACATTTCATTCAAGAAATTATGACAAAATTCTAAGTAAGTAAAAAAACTCATTCTTGAATTCACCGTTTGCATGCACAATACAGAAATTTCATTCTATGGGACCTCTACACGTGATTAAACACGTTTTGAAACTACATGCTATTTGCTTGCCTTTCCTTGGTACCTTTCCAAACGAGCGGGGATTCCCCACTGTTTCCTACACATTGCAAAAAAGTGAGCAGTACGAAAACTCCACGTTTTCAACCAGACTGGTTTTTTAGACAACATCCATTTTGTTTGGGGTCAATCAGAGACAGCGGAGATTGCTCAATATACGATAACTTGATTGGTGATTGGTTACACAAAGCAACGGTGCATACATAGTGAGAGAGACATGCAAAGTCGACTTTATTTCATTTTTTAAGGTTAATTTAGACGAGGTTACGTGCGCGCCCGTAACCTCGTCTAAATTAACCTTAAAAAATGAAATAAAGTCGACTTTGCATGTCTCTCTCACTATCTATGCGCCGTTGCGGTGTGTAACCAATCACCAATCAAGTTATCGTATATTGAGCAATCTCCGCTGTCTCTGATTGACCCCTTAAAAAAAATGGGTGTTGTCTAAAAAACCAGTCTGGTTGAAAACGTAGAGTTTTCGTACTGCTCACTTTTTTGCAATGTGTAGGAACCAGTGGGGAATCCCCGCTCGTTTGAAAGGTACCAAGGAAAGGCAAGCAAATAGCATGTAGTTTCAAAACGTGTTTAATCACGTGTAGAGGTCCCATAGAATGAAATTTCTGTATTGTGCATGCAAACGGCGAATTCAAGAATGAGTTTTTTTACTTACTTAGAATTTTGTCATAATTTCTTGAATGAAATGTCTTTTTTTTGTATCCAAGAGGTGAAATCAATAACGAGTTTGTTACTTACTTTCCTTTTTTTATAATTTCTTGAATAAATTCTACATCGTGTATTTAAGTCGTGAAAAACAATTAAGAGTTTGTTACTTACTTAGAATTTTGTCATAATTTCTTGAACGAAATGTCTTTTTGTTTATCCAGCAGGTGAATTAAAGAAAAAAATTGCTACTTACTTACAATTTTTTCATAATTTCTTTTTTATGAAATTTCTGTATTGTGTATCCAAGAGGTGACTTCAAAGAGTTTGTTACTTGCTTACAAATTTTCATAATTTATTGAATGAAATTTCCGTATTGTAAATCCAAGAGGTGAAAACAATAAAGAGTTTGTTACTTACTTGCGATTTTTTTCATAATTTATTGAATGAAGTATCTGTACTGTATATCCAAGAGGTGAAATCAATAAAGAGTTTGTTACTTACTTACAAATATTTTCATAATTTTTTGAATGAAATTTCCGTATTGTGTATCCAAGAGTTGACTTCAAGAAAGAAATTGTTACTTACTGAGAATTTTTTCATAATTTCTTGAATTAAATTTCTACATCTTGTATCTAAGTCGTGAAAACAATAAAGAGTTTGTTACTTACTTAGAATTTTGTCATAATTTCTTGAACGAAATGTCTTTTTGTTTATCCAGCAGGTGAATTCAAGAAGGAATTTGCTACTTACTTACAATTTTTTCATAATTTCTTTTATGAAATTTCTGTATTGTGTATCCAAGAGGTGATTTCAAGAAAAAATTTGTTACTTACTTACTTACAATTTTTTCATAGTTTCTTAAATGAAGTTTCTGCATTGTGTATCCAAGAGGTGACTTCAGGAAAGAGTTTGTTACTTGCTTACAATTTTTTCATAATTTCTTAAATGAAATTTCTGCATTGTGTATCCAAGAGGTAACTTCAAGAAAGAGTTTGTTACTTACTTAGAATTTTGTCAGAATTTCTTGAACGAAATGTCTTTTTGTTTATCCAGCAGGTGAATTCAAGAAAGAATTTGCTACTTACTTACAATTTTTTCATAATTTATTTAATGAAATTTCTGCATTGTGTATCCAAGAGGTGACTTCAAGAAAGAATTTGTTACTTACTTATTTACAATTTTTTCATAGTTTCTTAAATGAAGTTTCTGCATTGTGTATCCAAGATGTGACTTCAGGAAAGAGTTTGTTACTTGCTTACAATTTTTTCATAATTTATTGAATGAAATATCCACTTTGTATATCCAAGAGGTGAAAACAATAAAGAGTTTGTTACTTACTTGCGATTTTTTCATAATTTATCGAATGAAGTATCTGTACTGTATATCCAAGAGGTGAAATCAATAAAGAGTTTGTTACTTACTTACAAATATTTTCATAATTTCTTGAATGAAATATCCGTATTGTGTATCCAAGAGTTGACTTCAAGAAAGAAATAGTTACTTACTGAGAATTTTTTCGTAATTTCTTGAATTAAATATCTACATCGTGTATCTAAGTCGTGAAAACAATAAAGAGTTTGTTACTTACTTAGAATTTTGTCATAATTTCTTGAAAGAAATGTCTTTTTGTTTTATCCAGCAGGTGAATTCAAGAGAGAATTTGCTACTTACATACAATTTTTTTCATAGTTTCTTAATGAAATTTCTGTATTGTGTATCCAAGAAGTGACTTCAAGAAAGAATTTGTTACTTACTTACTTACTTACAATTTTTTTCATAGTTTCTTAAATGAAGTTTCTGCATTGTGTATCCAAGAGGTGACTTCAGGAAAGAGTTTGTTACTTGCTTACAATTTTTTCATAATTTCTTAAATGAAATTTCTGCATTGTGTATCCAAGAGGTAACTTCAAGAAAGAGTTTGTTACTTACTTAGAATTTTGTCATAATTTATTGAATGAAATATCCACATTGTATATCCAAGAGGTGAAAACAATAAAGAGTTTGTTACTTACTTGCGATTTTTTCATAATTTCTTGAACGAAATGTCTTTTTGTTTATCCAGCAGGTGAATTCAAGAAAGAATTTGCTACTTACTTACAAATATTTTCATAATTTCTTGAATGAAATTTCCGTATTGTGTATCCAAGAGTTGACTTCAAGAAAGAAATTGTTACTTACTGAGAATTTTTTCATAATTTCTTGAATTAAATTTCTACATCGTGTATCTAAGTCGTGAAAACAATAAAAAGTTTGTTACTTACTTAGAATTTTGTCATAATTTCTTGAACGAAATGTCTTTTTGTTTATCCAGCAGGTGAATTCAAGAAAGAATTTGCTACTTACTTACAATTTTTTCATAATTTCTTTAATGAAATTTCTGTATTGTGTATCCAAGAAGTGACTTCAAGAAAGAATCTTTTACATACTAAAGTTAACTTCTCAAATAATAAACCCCAGGAGTCAAACATCCACGAAAATCTAAAAAACTAGGTCTGAAAACTCAAACAGCTAATTAAGTATTCTAATTTCTGATTTCAGGCACGTCAAACCATAAAATACTAAAGTTAACTTCTCAAATAATAAACCCAAGGAGTCAAACACACACGAAAATCTAAAAAACCTAGGTCTGAAAACCCTAAACAGGTAATTAACTATTCAAATTCATGATTTCAGGCACGTAAAACCACAAAATACTAAAGTTAACTGCTCAAATAATAAACCCCAGGAGTCAAACATCCACGAAAATCTAAAAGACCTAGGTCTGAAAACCCTAAAACAGCTAATTAAATATTCTAATTTATGATTTCAGACACGTAAAAAACCACAAAATACTAAAGTTAACTTCTCAAATAATAAACCCCAGGAGTCAAACAAACACGAAAACCTAAAAAACCTAGGTTTGAAAATCCCCAAACAGCCCAATTAAATATTCTAATTCATGATTTCAGGCACGTCAAATACGAAATACTAAAGTTAACTTGTCAAATAATAAATCCCAGGAACCTAACGCTCACGAAAATCTAAAAAACTAGGTCTGAAATCCAAACAGTTAATTAACTATTCTAATTCATGATTTCAGGCACGTAAAACCACAAAATACTAAAGTTAACTTCTCAAATAATAAACCCCAGGAGTCAAACACACACGAAAATCTAAAAAACCTAGGTCTGAAAATCCCCAAACAGCCAATTAAATATTCTAATTCATGATTTCAGGCAAGTCAAACTATGAAATACTAAAGTTAACTTCTCAAATAATAAATCCCAGGAACCTAACACCCACGAAAATCTAAAAAACTAGGTCTGAAAATCCAAACAGCAAATTAACTATTCTAATTCATGATTTCAGGCACGTCAAATCACGAAATACTAAAGTTAACTTCTCAAATAATAAACCCCGGGAACCAAAAAACACGCACGAAAATCTAAAAAACTAGGTCTGAAAACCCAAACAGCTAATTAACTATTCTAATTCATGATTTCAGGCACCTAAAACCACAAAATACTAAAGTTAACTTCTCAAATAATAAACCCCAGGAGTCAAACACACACGAAAATCTAAAAAACCTAGGTCTGAAAATCCCCAAACGGCCAATTAAATATTCTAATTCATGATTTCAGGCAAGTCAAACTATGAAATACTAAAGTTAACTTCTCAAATAATAAATCCCAGGAACCTAACATCCACGAAAATCTAAAAAACTAGGTCTGAAAACCCAAAACAGCTAATTAACTATTCTAATTCATGATTTCAGGCACGTCAAATCACGAAATACTAAAGTTAACTTCTCAAATAATAAACCCCGGGAACCAAACACGCACGAAAATCTAAAAAACGTAGGTCCGAAAACCTTTTGGACTTGCAAACACCAACCCGGACATGCAAACAAAAAGAATCAGACATGTAAACAGAGAAAGACAGGCACTTTAGACATTCAAACCAACAAAGACAAATTCTTCGACTTGCAAACATCAGCCCAGGCATTCTCTGAGCCTTCCCCTTGAGGCAGATCCCGTTTATTTTCGATTCTGAGTATTTTTGGTTTTCCCTCCAAAATTGACTCCCTCCCTCTCCTGCCCCTCGGAAATGGAGGAACGAAGGACCTCTGAGCCTTGCCCATGAGACAGATCCCGTTTATTTTCGATTCTGAGTATTTTTGGTTTTCCCTCTGAAATTGACTCCCCTCCCCCTCCCCTGCTCTCAGAAATGGGGGAACAAAGGGCTTCTGAGCCTTCCCCTTGAGGTAGACCCCGTTTATTTTCGATTCTGAGTATTTTTGGTTTTCCCTCCAAAATTGACCCCCCCCCCTCCCCTGCCCTCAGAAATGGGGGAAGGAGGGGTCTCTGAGCCTTGCCCTTGAGGCAGATCCCGTTTATTTTCAATTCTGAGTATTTTTGGTTTTCCCTCCAAAATTGACCCTCCCCCCTCCCCTGCCCTCAGAAATGGGGGAACGAAGGGCCTCTGAGCCTTGCCCTTGAGGCAGATCCCGTTTATTTTCGATTCTAAGTATTTTTGGTTTCCCCTCCAAAATTGACCCCCCCCCTCTCCTCCCCCTCCTCTGCCCTCAGGAATGGGGGAACGAAGGGCCTCTGAGCCTTCCCCTTGAGGCAGATCCCTCTGAGCCTTGCCCATGAGACAGATCCCGTTTATTTTCGATTCTGAGTATTTTTTGGTTTTCCCTCTGAAATTGACTCCCCCTCCCCCTCCCCTGCTCTCAGAAATGGGGGAACACAGGGCCTCTGAGCCTTCCCCTTGAGGCAGACCCTGTTTATTTTCGATTCTGAGTATTTTTGGTTTTCCCTCCAAAATTGACCCCCCCCCTCCCCTGTCCTCAGAAATGGGGGAAGGAGGGGTCTCTGAGCCTTGCCTTTGAGGCAGACCCCGTTTATTTTTTGATTCTGAGTATTTTTGGTTTTCCCTCCAAAATTGACTCCCCACCTCTCCTGCCCCTCAGAAATGGAGGAACGAAGGGCCTCTGAGCCTTGCCCTTGAGGCAGATCCTGTTTATTTTCGATTCTGAGTATTTTTGGTTTTCCCTCCAAAATTGACCCTCCCCCCTCCCCTGCCCTCAGAAATGGGGGAACAAAGGGCCTCTGAGCCTTGCCCTTGAGCCAGATCCCGTTTATTTTCGATTCTGAGTATTTTTGGTTTCCCCTCAAAAATTGACCCCCCTCCCTCCCCCCTCCTCTGCCCTCAGAAATGGGGAACAAAGGGCCTCTGAGCCTTCCCCTTGAGGCAGATCCCGTTTATTTTCGATTCTGAGTATATTTGGTTTTCCCTCCAAAATTGACACATTGGAGAGGTAAAGCTAGGTCAACTCACAATGTCATTCTATCGTCGTTAGCCATTTTCATAGACTGATGTTTCAAATTTATAACAAAATACCTGAGTTAACAACCCCTTCGGGGTTACCTTAACTGTTAATCAGTTTAATCCTTTTTTTTCTCCATCTTCATACAATCCAATCACTAATTAGAATCATTCACACTCCTATTATTCAAAACATTAATTAATATCGTTCATAGTGTCCCAATTTGCGAATTCCTTATCCCTTTTTGCAAAAATGTCAAATACTCACTCTCTTTGAAACACTAAACCAGACTATACCCACCAAACCAGACTATACCCACCAAACCAGATTATACCCACCAAATCAGATCTGCAAGTCAATAACCCCAATAGAGCTTCTATAGAATAACATGGAGATTGCTATTGGGGCAAGCAAATAACATAGGAATGCTATTGGGGCAAGCAAATCCAGACGACGCATACTACTAATGTGCCTTACCAGAATGAAAATAGTTCAGATATAGAATCACTAGACTTAGGTAGCATTCGAATTGTGCAGCAGCCACAACATGAATTTTTTTGGGCTAAACGAAAGATTATTCATGTATCTGTTTTTCAAGAACTCATGTCCAGCTATAGACTTCTTCTGCTTGTCAAGTTTTTGCATGTTAGTGGCAATGAAAAACTTGAACCTAACCGACCATCCCAATCTGAAATTGGGTAGGTTTGAGATAATACGGAACATTTACGCTACAGATTCATTAGGTATACGTTTCCAGCAGAAAAAATCTTAGCTTAGATGAGTTTGATGCTATACAAAGGGTGTCTTAGTT
Organism: Artemia sinica; assembly: GCA_027921565.1. Taxonomy (NCBI): domain Eukaryota; kingdom Metazoa; phylum Arthropoda; class Branchiopoda; order Anostraca; family Artemiidae; genus Artemia; species Artemia sinica. The sequence goes on from JAPEVW010000240.1 coordinate 109,805, forward strand.
CCAAAAATATTCAATGCAAAAAAAGAGCTCGATTTGGGCTCGATTTTTTTGTGCTTTGTGAGACCGAATCGGAATACACTTGGAAAGCAACCAAAAGGAAGAAATCCTAGCCATTTCAGTCGGGTAAGGATATGGGTCTAAAGTGACAGGAAATAAAAACAAACAGTTCGCTTTTTGAGTAGAGTACAAAATACAACCACAAAAATGGTGAAAACCAAATGTGGAAATGACCTTATGAAACGAAAAGTAGTTTATGATTATAATGATACTATAGGGGGAGTAGATCGTTCTGATCAAGAGATGTCATATTACTCTTCCGCTAGAAAGCAACAACATAAGCACTATAAGGAAATATTTCGGCATTTCATTGATAAACTTGTTTGGAACTCATATACTCCAAAAATTTCTCAAAGAACATTGATTTGATAGAATACATGCATCGGGGGGGAAAATTATATTGAGAAGTATTTGAATCTGAATTTTTAAACCTCAAAAGGAAGACCAAACACGACTCCTAACCCACCCAGGTTTATATCTCGCCATTTTGTTAGTCATATTCCATTGAATCCTGTAAAAAAGAACCAAGGCACAATGTTCTGTTTGCTGTTCAAAGAGGAATGAAAATGGTAAAAGAATAAGGAAGGAAACCAGAATTGATGTGAGGATTGTGAAGTTGGATTGTGAAGTTGTTTAGAGCTGTGCTTCAAAATATACCACACCAAAAGAAATTTTGAATAAAATGTGTAAAACTATTTTTTAAATAAATTGTATAAATTTGTATTTTAAAATATTTACTTTACTAATTTCCAAAACAAAGTCGTCAGAGTTAAATAAAATGTTATTTAAAGAAATGTCGATAAATCTCTATCTAAAATATTTACTTAACCAATTACAAACAAAAAATACATTTTTTAGATCAAATTTGAAAAAGTAAATACGTAGTAAACAAAAATTTATTATTTTAAAACCAAATTGGAAATAAAAAGCACACCATTGAAATCACCGTGACTAAAAAAAACTCTGTTTATGAAACTTAACAGTCCTCTGGCCTAAACAATAAGGAAAATCACTTTTTTTTGCATGGGAAGCACCTATGTGTCCTCCTTTTTTTCGCTTTTTCCTCCACTTCCCAGTGTGGCACTGGAACATCATAGAGTTGTTTAATGTTCATTTTAAAGGAAATTGCTACATCAACTCTCTTTTTATGGTAGAAGTCGGAGATATGGTGGTACAGCTTATGCTATGCTAAGCTTATGTCATTTGTAAGTTCATACTAAGCCAACACAGTGCTAAAGGCTGGGATTAACAATTTGAGTTACATGATCCTTGTTCATTTTTCTGTATGATGGTTCTCTGCAATCCTATAGTTTTAACGTTTCAACGTTAAAACGACAATTTTGCCACCATTCCACAACTAAGATCAACCTTTTTATATTGAAAATACGATGAAAATACGCATAAAGCATAATATAAAATTGTTTCCTATTTTTAATCGAGTTTAGATCATTTTCTGGTAGGGAGTTTAGGCAATATCATAGTTTCTGGCTCACTGAAAGGAGGGATCTGAAAACTAATGAATCTATTTGTAGAACTGTCTAGTCTGTTCAGTTTGCGGTTACGACTGTAACCGTAACCACAACTGTAAAATAGCTGAGTGGCTGTGGCTCCAGATTTAAAATCTTGAGGACAGGGGTTCGAGTCCTGGTGTTGCTGATTATCTATTTGGGACGGGGGTCAGTTGTGTGACTCTGTAAGCTCAGCCAGAGTCGACCCAGCTCTAAATGCGTACCTGGAGGAACCTGGGTGATTTGCCCCCATCCACGCATTACACGGGGGTGAATAAGGAGATCAGTACTTGCGCAACCCAGACTATTGGTCAGCAATTTGTTGTTTTTTTTTTCAGTTACAACTGTACGCTTGTCGTAAAATCACATCTTTCAATGAAAATTTTGGTCTAAAACCTTGAATTTAAACCCTCGTTACACGATTTTTTTCAACTTCGAGTTTTTTTCGTCGCTTCGGAAGGCCTTTTTGTGTTTCTCAGCGAAGCAATTTTCGCAAGGTAAAGCAATATTCGCACTCCGTCAGAACTAAGCTCCCTTTGGAGTAATTCTCCTTACCTTTAAGTGAAAGCCCTTGTGACAATGGGGGATGGGAATCTTATGAATGATAGAACAAACGAAGTTTGGCACTTTCTTTCTGCGAAGGGACTTGGTATACATAGCAAGATTACTTGAACTTTTAGTAGATTTTCCTACTGGTCGAATGCGAAGATTTTTTTGTATGCTTCGCTAAATGTACGAAGCATAATATTTTAAATAACAAAAGGCTATGCTTAGAAAACAAGAGAAATTCTCCAACAGAACAGAGAGTAAATAAACTTCAAATGTTTATGATCTCTTAATTGTTTCCAACAATATGCATTTTTACTCGACAAATATTTCATACCGGTCTTAAGTGAACACTCATGCTCATTGCTTTTTCAAATGCCTTAAAAACATTATAATATAATCAAAACAACTGCATTAAAGATTCTTTTGCAAGTATGGGAACATTCCAGTAAAATATGAGAACAGACAAATAACAAAGCGACATACACTTTGTTTAAGAACTCTATCAACGTAAATTGTGAAATTCACCCAAAGGTCACTTAAAAGTTTTCGGTTCCTATAGGAATTTTTAAGGATCTGTTTCTACCCCATTTTACATAAGTAGAACAACTAAAACACGCTTATTTACAATTAACGTTCGCACAAATATCCCAAAAATTGTTTGTATACAAGCTCATTGCTTGTAATGGTTGTAGCAACCATTCGCATTTCAGACCTATTAAGCTGCAGAAGATGTGAAGTCAGCATGTAGTTAAATTTCAGAATCAGATCTCTTTTTTTCTTTGCCTCCCAACTTTCTCTATCAATTTCGCTCTGTGTCTTCATAGATCCATCTTCTTATTGTTACTTTCCAGTAGCTTTGAGAAATCAAAATGAATTCCAGTTCGTAGTATGTTAAAAGTGCCTTAGTCTTAGCAGCTACATATGCCAATCTGTGGGCTCAGAGTGTCCTAGAGCCAACATCAGAGTAATTGGTTTACGTTGAATAATGGTCTGTTTCATGGTTCATTCCATTCCAACCCATTTTTATTTAATTTTTTTTGTCTGCTCTTAAGATTCGAAAGAAACCTTGAGACATCCTTGTTGTCAGTATATATCCACCACTACTTTCTATCTGCATAATTTTGTTTTAGCTGCCTGTTCCATTCTAAATATGTCAGCCTGGAAGATCGTAGCAAATTCCCCTAAAGAACAACTTATTACCCGCTCTCTCAAACCAGACATATTCTGGTATATCATTAACCCAATCCCTATTTTTCCATGATTTAATGAATCATCTGTATAACAGATTATTTAATTCACTTTCTTCTGCTCCTCTTCATTTTCATCCATCGCGACGATCGGAAATTACCTTTCAGCTTTTAGTAGTGAGACAATATTTTTTCTTGGGTATCTGAAGCTCCTTGTGGTTAAACAGCAATGAGTTGTGGGAGTATAAATGCTTTAGATTTCCCCATTTCGTATCTGCTGTCTCTGAGTTCATTCATCAGCAATTTGCCGCTTGGCAGTACTCTTTATTGCATCTTTTTCTACAAAACTTTCTACAAGGTCATGTCTTAAAAATGGCTCCATAGTGCCATTGCAGCTTCACAATGCACCAGGGTGATTATTAAACAGCACTGCCTTTGTGACCTCATTAAAGGAATCGTGACGTTGATGACTTAAGTTGGATTGACCCAGACAACTACACCAACACCATATCAAAGAAATTTTCGAATGGCCGTCTTATGTAGATGAATAATCTTGTCGGGCACTGAAATAGGGAAGCTATGACTCTCTCTACACAGTGAGCTTTCCAGATCGACTGATGATCGAAATGATCCTCAGATATGCATGCTACCTGTTTTTCAGTGATTTCGGGTGGGAACAGACTTTTAGAGTAGGAGAAACTTCCATTTCAGTTGCATTAAAGCAATAGAAGCTGATGCTTGCATTGGATGAGCTTATTTGTACCGAACAATGCACCGAACATTTCTTAACAGTTTGTACCAAAGCAGCTAACGTGTCTGATTTTTTTTTGCGTTTTTTTTTAGGTGCTACCCTTCATACCTCTATACAAGAAGAAGGAGAAATTTCACCTTTCAAAGAATTTGTCGGAAGGGTTCTTCAATAAAAATTGAAAAAATGTATCAAATAGAACATAAAATGCTATTTAATTAGTTCTGAGTAGTGTTGTAACTGGTAAAATTGGTCACGGTAAAATTGGGTATTTTACCGTAATTTTACGGACCACGTAAAATTGGTATTTTACCTATTTTACTTAATTTACGTATTTTACCTATTTTACAGGTATTCTACGTATTTTACCGGTATCTTACATATTTTACTGACATATTTTACGATGCCTTGCAATTTTCAGAGCATAAAAGCGCGAAGAGACTAGCAGAAAAAAGATTGAGTATAATTTTGTTTTGTGTATAGCTGTTCCCCGGTTTAAAGGGCCGTCTCTCTGACTTAGGTCTCTTGTTATCATAACTATAAAATGTATTATATTACAGGTTGTTATTATTTTGAAATGGTGAAATATTAGCTGAAATAAAATTGCATTAGTTCTGTAAACTGTTAAAGACAAAAAGGGCTACAAGCAGGATCCACATATGACAAAAAGAATTAAATAGCCGAGAAATATAGGGTAATATCAGCCAGCAGAAAACAAAGAAGCGGAAATGATTGAGGCAGATATTTCGTCGGGAACTTCCACCCAGCCGTCTTCAGTGCTAAAAAAAAATAAGAAACCTAACCTTTGAATTAGCTCTAACTGAGCAGAAGAAATACTGAAGCACACAAACCGAAAAACCAAGCCAGAATAAACGAAAGACTATTCACCAATTACAATGGGCAGGAATTCTCTACTTAGTGATTGACTGAGCTTGTCTACTGCCTTAATTTAAATTAAAAGTATAGTGAGATGATCTTAATTTAAATTGAAAAAAATGTTATTTGAATCCTTTTATTTTAAATTATTTTAAAATTGGGTTTATAGGAACATCTCCAGTATCTCCATTTAAAGCAAGGTCTCTATTTACGGATTTTGTAAATTCCAGTTACCTTCCTAAAAGAATGGCAGAAGCCATTTCCTTCAAATATTAAAGTTGCTTCATCAACTAAATGATCTGGATTTTCAACAATGTGGAGGGCAAAAAACAGAAATCAATATCTTCATTTTAATTTTAAATTTCATACCTCAGAGAAAACTTGTATTCATGCCGTCTTTTCCCTGGGAGCCAGCTTTTATTACCCCCCGCCCCCTGGAATATTCCCTCCCCCGTGAAAAAATTTCCCCTATTTTTCCGTTGGATAAATCCGGATTTCATAAGAAGGGAAATTGAAATTTCTAATCTCCTGTTTAAGTCAGGGGCAATCGTATCGAATTACCTATAGTAAAGAACCATAAGGGTTCAATGTATTAAGATTTGTTCATTTATTTTTTCCAACGGTACTTCATGCAAAGGGATGGTCGAAATAAGCTACAGATGGGGCTCAATCAATTAGAAATCGAAAGTCCCAGTGCCCTTTTCTAGGATTTAGAAATTGATTCTTAGATTTTTTTTTTCAACCAATTGATACCGAATCAGTTGTTACTGACTACATTCAACAGTTCGTGGTAACGAACTGTAAGTAAGGAGCGACCCGGCTCAATAGTAACCAAAACTCTGAAAACGGAATTTTGATACCAATAGATAAATCAAAAGAATTATATTTTTATGTTGATTTCAAATATATAAGTTGCGTCAAGTTTAGTCTTATTTATCAAAAGTTACGTGCCTGAAAATATTTTCCTTATTTTCTGAAAAAATTGGGAAACACCCCCTAAAAGTCATAGAACCTTAGTGAAAATCACATCACTAGATTCAACGTATCAGAGAACTCTACTGTAGAGGTTTCAAGCTCTTATCTGACAAAAATGTGGAGTTTTTCATTTTTTGCCAGAAGAAAGATCACGGATGAGTGTTTTTTTGTTGATTAGTTTGTTTGTTTTTTTTCCCCAGGGGTGATCGTATCGACCCAGTCCTCCTAGAATACCGTGGAAGGGCTCACTAGAACGAAAATTAAAAGTTCTAGTGCCCTTTTTAAGTGACCAAAAATATGGTTTATATGGTTTGATGGTTATATTGTTTGATGGTTATGTGATTTGATGTTGTTTCATATTTCTGTTCTGTTTGTTGGTAAAATTGTTTGATGTTTCTAAGCCTAATGGACACAGACAGAGTTTGCATCATTGCCAGATAAGAGCGTCTAACGGGAACAAGATCACGTGGCTCTTTCTAGGTCAATGGATTTACGTAAGGTTTCTCTTACAACACAAAAGGATGCCGAAACAAAGGAACATTCAGAAATTACTTTTAGGGGTTTATTTGGGCGAAACAAATTAATCGACATTTTAGGGATTTTTTTGGGTGAAACAGTTTGAGATATTTTAGAGGATGATTTGGGGTGAAACTCTGTGGTTGCTATATTACACAAGTACACAATATTGGATTAGTGGGAGAATTTTGAGTATAAACCATCAATGACTCTAACCACAATGGACCTCAACCTCCAGAGGCCACCTCTCCCCAACCCCCAAGACCCATTCCCACCATTCCAACTTTTTTTTAGGACACCCCCCAATTTTCAATATAAAGGCTCAAATTAAGAGTTAAAAATGTGTAAGAAAAAAGTTAGCAGAACGTCAACTTTGACCTCATCTTTCAAGATTTAGACAAGCGAATGTTTTGAACATCCGATTCTGTTACTTTTTACCTCACTTTATCAAATATGGCATTTAGAGTGTTACCTTTTTTAAAAAGCAACCCACCCCACCCCCACCCCCAAGGACAGAAAAATGTTTCCTCATTATAACTTTTTCTATTTACGAACCTTAGAGCATCAACTATTCATACAAACATCCACCAATAAAATCGATATTAAAAGAACCAACACTTTAAAATTAAGACACAGCGAAAAACGTCTTTTTCCAAGCACATTCTGACCGTTCTGCTAAAATTCTTGGCTAGAAAAACAGTTTGCAGACGCTCACAAAAAGTTGAATCTTTATTTGTCCGCTAATAAAATTTAGTTCATCTGTGTTGTAAGAATCAAAGCAAATTTTGTGGGTTTTCGCAAGAAAATAACTTGTCTTTAACAAACTTACCAATAGCTAATCAAAACTGTCTATAAATGTCTTAATTTTTAATCCAATTACGTAGCTAATAAAGGAACAATTAACATTTTTTCTGATTTTTTGTAGTTTCACAAGAAAATAGCTCGTCTTTAACAAACTTAACCATAGTTGATCAAAACTGTCTATAAATATCTTCATTTTTAGTCCAATTGCGTAGCTAATAAAGAAACATTTGACATTTTTTTTTTCTGATTTTATTTGGTTTCGCAAGAACATTACTCGTCTTTAACAAACTTAGCCATAGCTAAACTGTCTAGAAATATCTTCATTTTTAGTCTAATTGCGTAGCTAATAAAGAAATAAACTTTCCAAACATCGGAAGCATGGGGGCTTTCATACATGCTACATTTGACTTTAAGGAAAAAAAAAACTTTGTAAAACGTAAAACTTTGGGGCAAGAGCTACCCCAGGGATGCATTTTAGGTTATTTTTTCTCCTAATGGCATGAAATATGCTAGCGGCTGTACTCGTTCACCTTAAGCCTTTTTTTCATATTCTTTTATTATTTTTGTGACTCGAGCTCAGAGGGACATTTGAGGTGATGTTTTATTTTTATGGATGCAAGTATTTTTATTGTTTACCATACAAGCGGGCTATCATTCCAAGCAGAAACAGGCCAATTGATGTTAAGCGGCACATTATCGTAACAAGTTATTTGCACATTCGATTTTTCAACTGGATTTTTGATAGGTGTTAACAGTGACATGTTTCGGGTATTATTTACGGTATCATCCTGAGAAAATGCATATCAAGATGATTTGAGACGCATACTGGACACACAATTTCTTCTGATGGTTGAGTTCCATGTCACGGCTCAAGAACCCGAATTACCCCTCCCTCCACTAGGATACCACCCAGAGCGCAGGCCACCACCAAGGGAAGTATCCAATCCACCGTACGGTTTAACTCAACCCGTGGCACAACCCAGGACACATTTTTCAGCAAAAATATCAAAACTTGCAAAGGGGAAAATTCTTATTCCCACCCACCCCGCGCGATGTGGGGGAGTTTGGTCAGTGTTGTCTCATTCCAGAGACAGGATCTGATCATCCCAACGCGATTCAGGGGGGTTTACTCACTGTTGAATCGTTCCGAGAGACGGAATCCGGGCTTCGGCTAGATGATAAAAGAGGCTAAAAATGGTCTCGTTCGAGATAATTTAAAGGTAGTAATAATAAGGAAATTAAAACATTAATATTTTTTAGGGGAGGGGGGTGGTGGTGATTCAAGGGCTCATTGGGTACATTTTTGCATCTCGCCCAGAATTGAGTGCATTATTAGCGATGCTCTTTTCAAAATTAGCTAATGAAAATATTAAACAATGTAGGCGACTTATGAAAACTAATATTTTTAGGAGGGTGGGGGATGATTCAAGGGTTCGTTGGGAACATTCTTGTGCCCTGCTCTTTTTTCAAAATTAGCTAGTGAAAATATTAAACAATGTAAGCGACTTATGAAAACATTATTTTTTTGGGGGGGCGAGGGGGGAGGGTGGTGATTCAAGGGCTCATCGGGTACATTTTTGCATCTCGTCCAGAATTCAGTGCATTATTAGTGAAGCTCTTTTTTCAAAATTAGCTAGTGAAAATATTAAACAAAGTAGGTGACTTATGAAAACTACTATTTTTTCGGGGGGGGGAAAGATTTAATGGTTCATTTGGTACATTCTTATGCCCATCTTTTTTTCAAAATTAGCTAGTGAAAATATTAAACAATGTAGGCGACTTATGAAAACATTAATATTTTTAGGGGGCAGGGGGGGGCGATTCAAGGGCTAATTGGGTAAATTTTTGCATCTGGTCCAGAATTGAGTGCATTATTAGTGATATCTAATAATGATAAAAGTTATTTCACTTTCTTAAGATTCAAACAAAGCTCTTTTCAAATTAGTTAGTGAAAATATTAAACAATGTTGGCGACTTATAAAAACTTTAATATATTTAGGGGGTGGGGGATGATTCAAGGGCTCATTGGGTACATTCTTATGCCCTTCTTTTCAAAATTAGCTAGTGAAAATATTAAACAATGTAGGCGACCCTGATTTTGTGTGGTTTCGCAAAACAATAGCTCATCTTTAACAAACATAGCCATAGCTAGTAGAAACTGTGCATAAATATCTTCATTTTTAGTCTCGAAAATATAATAAATATGTCTCTTAGGATGACTTAATCCTCCAAAGTCCCCAGGGGGAGACTTACTTGCGCGCACGTAACCTAGTCTAAATTAACCTAAAAAATGAAATTTTAGTGTAAATTAACCTTAAAAATGAAATAAAGCAATGTCGACTTTGCATGTCTCTCTCGCTATGTATGCTTGCGGCCGTAGCAAACGTACTCTATGTTTGCTCTTACATTGGAAGCGGCTTTCCCAGTGGTACTCCATGGTAGGTTATCGAGACTATCTAGTTTATTGCATGTATTAAATCAGTAATTTTCATCCATTGGAGGGATAAACACCGACATCGTATTAAAAAAAAAGAAGTGAAAATGAATTATTCGAGGAAAGTTTGTGCACATGATAAAGTCATCGTTGCCTTGAATGCTGACAAAGAGATATATTTGAGCTATGAAACCAGTAGTAGTGTAGATCTTATTGGGAATGTATGTCTGTGTTGTCATGACAGTGAGGAGTTAAATTCCTTTAGAGTACCCAAGAGTTTCTATCAAGCAAATGGTGGATATATGAAAGTATCATTTCCAGAGAAGTTAGTACTCAAAGAGAATGCCAACATAAAAATAATAGTTGATGAAGAGGGACAACTTCTAGCTAATGTTTCTGGTAACATGTTACCAATTGATAGATCTTATCGTCATCATTCCGGTGTTAGCATTCGAATGAAAGCAAAGGGAAATAGAAGATACGCCCACTGCTGCAACAACATCATAAATCATATCTTGTCAACGTGCCAGAACTGTTACCTCTGTAAAAATAATGTGATAATAGACAGGAAAATTGCAGGAAAAATAAAAAGAGCATTGGCAGACAATATCACTAATGAATATAATGATAAATTGATGGAAAATGAAGCACAATTGAACATTATTACTATTATTGATCATATAGTCTATGAATCAAATAATACCAAGGATGAAACGTGTATTGAACCTGTAGGTGACATCCCAGTGAAAATTAGATATGGCTCAAAATGTATGAATGATTATTCTAGTGTTTATGAACTAAGAGAAACAAGTGACTTTAGTATCAAGAAAGGACATGATAAATTATTTTACAGAACAGATTCAAAATGTCCAAAACTGTTCAATGATGTTAATAATGTATAATAATGTCTGTAACATATTTTTATGTTAATATTCTACATGTTGTTATTTCAATTAAAATATTTTATGCATTACTTTGTTATTTTCTATTATTTTAGGATATGTTAGCATGTCAAACGCTTAGAATGTTTATTAAAAAGTCTGCGATTTTTTATTTTCTTCAGTAAATTTAGAATTGGACTATAACTTTTTTCTTTTCTTTGATAAAATTCAGAAGAGAACTTGAGCTTTTCTTCACTTCGCTGTGAAAAACTCAGAATTAAAGTGAAACCTTTTCTCTTCTCAGGGAAAACATTCAGAAGAGAACTTGAACTTTTCTTCACTTCTTTGAGAAAATATAGAATTAAAGCAGAACTTTTTCTCTTCTTGGAGAAAAAATTCAGAATCGAAATATCTATGGTAAAATTTGTGACAGAACTTTAAATTTTTCATCTCTTTGAGAAAAATCAGAACTGGAGTGGAAGCTTTTTATCTTCTTTGAAAAATTAGAATTGATCTGTAAATAATTTCTTTTTCATTGAGAAAATTCAGAATTAAGCATAAAATTTTCTTCACTACATTGAAAAAATTTAGAATTAAAGTGGAACTTTTTATCTTCATTGAAAATATTCACAACTACGGTATAACTTCTTCTATCTTCTATGGAAAAAAATGGAACAGATCTTTTAATTTTTTCATCTCTTTGAGAAAAATCAGAACTGAAGTGGAACCTTTTTATTTTCATGGAAAAAAATTAGAATTGATCTGTAACTAATTTCTTTTTCATTGAGAAAATTCAGGCGAGAACTTGAACTTTTCTTCACTTCATAAAGAAAATTTAGAATTAACGTGAAGCTTTTTATCTTCATGGAAAATATTCACAACCATAGTATCTTCTATGAAATAATTTAGAACAGAACTTTATATTTTTATGTCTTTGAGAAATTAAGAACTGAAGTGGAGGGTTTTTTCATTTTCTTTGGTAAATTTCAGAATTGAGCTAACTTTTTCTCTTCTTTAAGAAAACTCAGAAGAGAACTTGAACATTTTGCACTTCTTCGAGAAAACTCAGAAATAAAGTGGAGCTCCTTATCTTCATGGCGAATATTCATGATCAAAGTATAATTTTTTTTCTATCTTCTATGATAAATTTGGAACAGAACTTTAAATTTTTTCATCTTTTTGAGAAAAATTGGAACTGAAATTAGGAAAATTAAGAATTATAGTGAAACTTTTTATCTTCATGAAAAATATTCACAATCATAGTATAACTTTTCCTATCTTCTACGGAAAAATTTAGAACAGAACTTTAAATTTTTATGTCTTTTGAAAAATTAAAAGCTGAAGTGGAAGCTTTTTTTATTTTTTTTGGTAAAATTCAGAATTGAGCTAACTTTTTCTCTTCTTTAAGAAAAATTCAGAAGAGAACTTGAATATTTTGCACTTCTTCGAGAAAACTCCGAATTAAAGAGGAGCTCCTTATCTTCATGGCGAATATTCACGATCAAAGCATAACTTTTTCTATCTTCTATGATAAATTTAGAACAGAACTTTAAATTTTTTCATCTCTTTGAGAAAAATTGGAATGAAATTAGGAAAATTTAGAATTATAGTGAAACTTTTTATCTTCATGAAAAATATTCACAATCATAGTATAACTTTTCCTATCTTCTACGGAAAAATTTAGAACAGAACTTTAAATTTTTATGTCTTTTGAAAAATTAAGAGCTGAAGTGGAAGCTTTTTCATTTTTTTGGTTAAAATTCAGAATTGAACTAACTTTTTCTCTTCTTTAAGAAAATTCAGAAGAGAACTTGAACATTTTGCACTTCTTCGAGAAAACTCAGAATTAAAGGGGAGCTCCTTATCTTCATGGCGAATATTCACGATTAAAGTATAACTTTTTCTATCTTCTATGATAAATTTAGAACAGAACTTTAAATTTTTCATCTCTTTGAGAAAAATTGGAACTGTAGTGGAACCTTTTATTTTCTCAGGAAAAAAATTAGAATTGATCTGTAACATATTTCTTTTTCATTGCGAAAATTTGGTGTTGGGATATACATGAAGTTGAAAAGTAATGTATGACTTCTCCGGCATACTGGATCTGAAATTGTAATTTCAGAGAAATTCTTAAACCTTTTAGGGTTAACTTACCTTTTAGGGATGACCGTTTAGGGTTCTCCGACATGCTGAAACTGAAAGTGTGTTCCCTGACATGCTGAATCTGAAAGTACAATTTTCATGGCGATGAACTATTCTAAAGAATAAAGACGGTTGAGACTTAAGATATTTATTGCTTAAACATATTAAAAACATTTTGGAAAAATACATATTTACATAAAAATAGTACTAAAAGTTCACTCTTATACATCCACAGATGAGGATCCCATGATATAGAATACTTTTTACCATGGCTTCTGCACTTATCACGATCAGGTATGTCCCTAGGTAACCACTGTGCGAAGAACCTGGTTGAAAAAGTTAAATAAGAACCTGGCTGGAAGTGGCTGAAAAAGCCAAATACTTAGGTTTGGTTGTTTTTCGAAATGAAAAATGGACAAATCCTATTACAACAGTGGCACAAAAAGGAAGAAAAGCATTATTTCAAATATTAGTGAAAAAACATTCCAAAAAAAATAGTTTTTCAAAGAAAAGTAAAGGCCATTTTAAACTTAAGCTCAGCAGATACAAATACCTGTTAAAATTCAAACTCAAAACGACTAGATATTACTATTAAAAAATAAATAAAATCCAAAACGAACAAAAATAAATAAACAATCATAGCAAAAAACATGCAAGTAATAATATAAAGAATAAATAGATCTTAAAGCGAGTAATGCTTAGATTGAATATGAAAATCAAGCTTAAAACGAAAAAAAATATATTTTGCTATTGAAGTATAAATGGAACTTAAAACGAACACAAATTAAGTATGTTTGTTCGCATTAAATAAAGAATCAATGCGAACAAACATACAATAGATATTAATGTAGATGAATAAATAAATCTTCAAACGAGTGAAACTTCATCGTAATTGACAAATCGAGCATTGAATATGCAAATCAAGCTTAAACCGAATAAAGACAACTACAAACAAGAGTTTGGGTATCACCTCCTCTCACTGCAGAAGCCTAAAACCTACTGCGTCATTGGCTTTTTACTGAAAACTATATGAGTTTTGACAGTCTTGGAAAGCATAAACAAAATCAAATTGATTATTAGATATATAATGATATTAATTGTCGAAAGATCCATCAGTTCAAGATTTTGTTTTCAGTGTGATTTTATTTTCATTTTCAATGCTGTAAGAAACTGGAAAAGAATAAATTTCTAATAATAATTCGTTTTCAGTGTCCAGTAGAAGCGCCAATGACGCAGCAGGCTTTGGGTTTTACAGTTAAAGAGAAGGGGGCAGTATCCAAATTTAGTTTGTAGTGGCACTATATTTGTCTTGAAAATCTTGTAAGAACTGGAAGAATAAATTTCTAAATTCGTTTTCAGTGAAGCGCCAAATGACGCAGCAGGCTTTGGGTTTTTAAGTGTTAAAGAAGGGAGGCAGTATCCAAATAATGAAATTAAACTGAATCTTGGATTTTAAACTGAATATTTGATATAATGATATTAAATGCTGAAAGCTCATTAGTTCAAAATTTTACTGTAATTTTAATATTTATTTTTAATATTAAGTAAAAAAGAAAACATTTGTGAGATAAATCGTTTTCAGTAAAGCGCCAATGACGTAGTAGGTCTTAGGCATCTGCAGTGGGAGAAGGCGATACCCAGACTCTTGTTTGTAGTTATTTTTATTTGATTCAAGATTGATTTACATAATCAACTTAAGTTTCACTCGTTTTAAGATTTATATATTCATTTACATTAATATCTATTGTATGTTTGTTCGCATTGATTGTTTATTTAATTTCTGTTCGTTTTAAGTTTCATTTATACTTCAATAGCGAAATATCTTTTTCGTTTTCAGCTTGATTTTCATATTCAATCTAAGCATTACTCGCTTTAAGATCTATTTATTCATTTATATTATTACTTGTTGTATATTTTTTGCTATGATTGCCTATTTAATTTCTGGTCGTTTTGGGTTTCATTTATTCTTTAATAGTAATTTCTGGTCGTTTTGAGTTTGAACTTATGTATCTGCTGAGCTTAAGTTTAAAATGGCCTTTACTTTTCTTTGAAGAACTTATTTTTCAGAAAGTTTTTTTAATTAATCTTTGTTCGTTTTTGATTGCAAAAAAGTTTCAAGTTTATGGCATGGCTTTAAAAAACGGAGCTAGAACTTTTGATTTAAATCGAATAAAGCTTTTTCAAAGTCTATACGATTACCTCTTTGATAGAAACCTTATATATGAACAATGGACAGTTTGCATAACTTATGGACAGCGATTAACACAACAATGAATGGATTGAAAAAATAGCTTTAATAAGGGTGGTTAGACCATTTCATTTGCTGACTCAGAGAGATCAGGATTGTTTGGATTTGACCTTAATCGGATTTTGTGTCCCAAAGCAATTTGCATCTATCGCAGAGTATGTATTTAACATTGTTTTAAGTATGGCAGTAATTTTAATTATTTTAGATTATCAGTTTTAGAGAATTTCTGGGAGTATTTGTATAGCCAATGCCTTATCTAGTTCTAATTAGTGTATTTTGATGTGTCTTAACGTCCCCTCAAAATTTCTATATACAGTTATACAGAATAGTTACAGTTATTGAACTGCAACTGCAACCTGGCTATCTCAAAATTTGTAGTGGATGGGTTTGGGGAAAAAAGGAAGAGGGGGGGGGTAGTCATCCTTAACCCTCTGACTCTTAAAAAGTTAACTAGAACTTTCAATTTCCAATCAAATGAGCTCTCTATGAATTTTTTACGAGCATCCCTTTCATAAACCATACATGCCCTTAGGGCATAACTTAAAACGCCTTCCCTGGGGGGTTATATTGACACTGGAGTTTTTCTTATCCGACCTTTGAACTATTTTTAACAAAATGTCTATCTCAAAATTTTCATCAAATGGGTTTGAAAAAAGAAGGTGTGGGGGGGGGGCTAGCTGCCCTCGAATCTCTTAACTATTAAAAGTGAGCTCGAACTTTCAACTTCCAATCAAATGAGCTCTCTCTGAAGTTTATACGAGCATTCCTTTCATAAGAACCATATATGCCCCAGGGCATAAACTTGCAACGCCTGCCCTTGGGCCCTGGGAGGTTGTGACGACACCTGAATTTTTGTTATCTGACTTTTGAGCAATTTTTAACTTAATGGCTATCTCAAAATTTTTTATTGGATGCATTTAGGGAAAAGAGGCATGGGGCGGACTAGTTGCCCTCCAATCTCTTTTGACTCTAAAAAAAAACTGTAATAGAACTTTCAATTTCCAATCAAATGAACCCTCTCTGAAGTTTTTACGAGCATCTCTTCAATAAGAACCATATATTCCCCTGGGTATATCTTACAACACCTGCCCTCGGGCCCTGGAGTTTTGTTATATGGCCTTTGAAATATTTTTAAGAAAAAAGGCTATCTCAAAGTTCTTATCGGATGGGTTTGAGGAAAAAAAAGCGTGAGGGGGGGGGGCTAGGTGCCCTCCAATTTCTTTTGACTCTTAAAAAGTTAACTAGAACTTTCAATTTCCAATCAAATTGGCCCTCTTTGAAGTTAATGCGAGCATCCCTTCCATAAGACCCATTTTTTCCCCAGGGCATAACTTACAACGCCTGCCCCTGGGCCCTGGGGGGGTCGTGTCGACACTGAAATTTCGTTACACGATCTTTGAGCTATTTTTTAACAAAATAGCTATCTCAAAATTTCTATCGGATGCATTTGGGAATAAAGAGTTGGGGGGGAGCCAGTTATCCCCCGATATCTTTTGACGCTTAAAAAAGTGAACTAGAACTTTCAATTTCCATCAAATGAGCCCTCTCTGAAGTTTATAAGAGCATTTCTTCCATAAGAACCATATATGCCCCCAGGGCATAACTTATAACCCTTGCCCTGAAGACTGTGGGGGAGTGTGTCCTTCTCAAACAGATAATTTCCAGAACTTTCAACTACGTTGAACAAAATGGCTATATACAAATTTTGATTGGATGTGTTTGGGGAAATGGTGGGCGTGGAAGGGGTGTTAGTTGCCTTCCGATCACTTTCGACTATTAAAAAGGGATTTACCCATTTAAATTCCAATCGAATGAGCCCTTTCTGAAGTTTCTATGACAACACTTTCTAAAAACCTTATATGCCCCCAGGGCATAAACTTACAACCCTTTCCCTGAGGGCTGTGGGGGGTTTGTTATCCTCAAAGACCTAATTTCCTGAATTTTCAAGTACGTTGAACAAAATGGCTATCTCAAAATTTTGATTGGATGTGTTTGGGGAAGAGGTAGGCGTGAGAGGAGTTAGTTGCCCTCCAATCACTTTCAACAATTAAAAAAGGCACTAGCCCTTTGAATTTCCAATCGAATGAGACCTTTTTGAAGTTTCTACGATAAAGCTTTCTATAAAAACCTTATATGCCCCTAAGGCATAACTTACAACCCTTGCCCTGAGGGCTGTGGGGGAGTCTCTCCCTCCTCAAAAACATAATTTCTATCTGGAAATCAGCTACGCTGAACAAAAATGGCTATCTCAAAATTTTCATTGGATGTGTTTTGGAAACTGGTGGGCGTGGAAGGGGTGTTAGTTGCCTTCTAATCACTTTTGACCCTTAAAAAAGACACTAGAACTCTCAATTTCCAATCGAATGAGCCCCCTTTGAAGTTTTTACGATGACCCCTTCCATATGAAGTGCCTCTGGGAAAAAAAAATAATAATAAAACATTAGAGCCGTATGGCCTTTACTATAGCGTTGCCTCTGATATAGAAGCACACTAACATCAGAAATAAGTGAATTATGCCTCCACAATATATATTTAATGCTAAAATTATGCCTATCCTGCATTACGGATCAGAAACATGGGGATATCAGCCGGCAAAACAACTAGAAACCCTTCAAATTCAATATTATAATCGAGTTTTTTGCTTACAGAATACAACACATACGTTAGTATTAAAAGGTGATCTTGATATATTTAATCTGAAATTGAAAATAACTTCCCCTGACTAGACTTGCTCGAGCAGCTTGTGAAGATCTTCTTCTTCAGTGTAACAAAACATCATGGACAGCACAAATCAAGAGGATATTAGATGAGAATGGATTTTCAAGTTTGTGGGAGAAAAGGAAAAGGGCCAGAAGATCATGAAAAGTTATTCGAGGAATTTAGTGCAAGACTGGAAGACCAAGAAAAGTAACTATGACAATCAGCTGTGGATAAATCTCCGAGTCTTACTTTAGTATGCATATTGTAACCCGCAATATAAAATAAATGCGGAGTAAAAAAAAATAAAAAAAAAATAATATTATCCACAAGGAAATAATAAGGAAAACACAATATAAATAACTTTAACAATATCCATAGAATCACTAATCTGGAAAAAATAAGTGAGGGGGTCCCTAGCACATATCTGCCTTGGACTATTGGTCCTCAGATCCTTAGCGATGTTGTCAAGCAGCACTAGAGGGTCAATAAGTCCAAAATGAGAAATAATCTTGTGATTTCTGTACCACCTTGGCAAATATAGCAGGAATTTACAATATTTAAAATAGCCTCTCCTTAGCTGAAGACGGTCTTTTTTGCGCATTAGAGGCTGCAAAACCGGAAAGAAAAAGAATTGCAGGAGAACAAAAACTATGGTAAAGTTTACATAAGCCTCGGAGGCTGTACCTCCCTCTATTAGGCGAGATTTTACCATATGAGAATCGAATGCACTGCAGAGCACTAGCAACCAGAGACGAGCATGTAGTCGAAAGTGTATCAGAAAAAGTAATCCCAAGCCATTTCATCTTTGAGACACACTTGAGTAGCAATGTACCCACATGTAAAGAAGGAGCAGGGTTAGAAGTATTAAAACACAGAAACTCGCATTTTGAAGCATTTACAGAAAGCCCAATCATACTTTAAAGCATTAATCAGAATATTTAGGTTATTTGTGAGGCCTGACCTAGTATGACTAACTAGTAGAACATCATCAGCATAGGCAATGTGACTAACAGCAGTATTTTTCTAAAAAACACAGCAGGAGACAGCATTCGCAAACAGTCCGCAAGCACAGTTTTAAAAATATATGGAGAGACAGCACACCACCTTGCCTGACTCCCTTCTTTACTGAGACAGGCTCGGATATATAAGACATCTATTTAACCAACCAACGAATTGGAATACTAATATTGAAGAACTTTTACTACGGAAGAATTAACTCCTGCCTTAACTAAGCAGTGAAGCGCTTGCGAATGTACAACGTTTTTCAAAAGCACCCGAGATATCAACCGAGCAAAAATAAAGTGGCCTTTTTTTGCATTTTTGCCGAGACTAGCAGCTGACCAAGTATATGATGGGCTTGAAAACAAGCAAAACCGGCTCTGAACCCAACTTGATAATCAGTAAAAATCTTATTTAGTCAAAAACCTTCAGGCAATACGAATACTCGAACAGCTTGCTCATGAAACAGGACACTGTAATTTGTCGATAACTGGAACACTGATCTGCGTCCTTTCCCTTTTTCAAAATTGATGTTACGATTCCCGAAAGAAAACTATCTGGAACTAACGACTGGGCTAAACACATCTGGAATAGGAGCTGAATGTGTGTTAACAATAATGGACACTTGATGGTGAAGAGATTGTAACACAGACCAACCATATCAGGAGCACTTGATTTCTTAACATTCTTAAAAGCCCGATAGATATCACCACTAGATATTGACAATATATGGACTTGCCGATGAACTCGAGGAACAGTATTATGCAATAAGGAAGAAAGCATGGACTGGATAGAATGATTAAATGTAGAAAAAACACGAATAAAATGAGCAACAAAATCACTGATTTTGATAATCGAAACGGTAGCAGGCACACACTTGCTGCTATTAACTACATTGGACAAAGACTTCCGATCCGAGGGGCCATCCAAACCATTCAGGCGGGTTTGACACAAAGAAGATCTGAACTGACGTTTCAAATTTTGCTTAATTTTAAATACTTCACCAGACTTGGGACGATCACAAGCAATGCAAAGGCGAAGCCAAAACTTCGCACGTTGTTTAGCTTTTTTCACTTCTGGGCACACATTCCATAAAGGTTTTGTGGTGCCAAATCTAAGACGTTCAACAGGAAAACTGAAACTGAACAAGCTGACTTCAAACAATGCACGATCTTGTAATAGTAACAATTTAAACCAATCTTAGCTGTCAGTGACCTTACAGAGGTTTGTAAAGGGTGAAAAGGCACCTTCAGGCTTGATAATAACGAGCAAAGAACACACAAATAAACTTAAGAATTTAATCGTTTCCAATTTGGCTTATCAAACCATTTATTATGGTAAGAAAAACGGTTATAAGCCAGTAGAGCAGGCAACTCAATTTCACAAGTTAAAGGCAAGGGATCATCCTCAATTTTATCATCCAAAACAATGACAGGAGCAACCACGAGAACCACGAGAAACTACAATATGATCAAGGTTTGATCTAGAACCATCACGGCTATGAATATAGGTAAACTGTTTATCTTATATGACTGGACTGATAGCCACTGGGCAAAGCATCAAAAAACAGGTCACTTCTTTCAGATTGGGACAGAAGATTGGCATTAATATCACCAGCCACAATACAATTTAATCCCTGATTGATCACTCTTAGCAGAAAACGTCCTGAGTTGCTTACAAAAACCCGCGAAGACAGATAGGGAAGAAATGTTCTTGCGATTGCATGGCATATAGACATTGATGAGGACCATATTACCGCATTGTATTGCCAGTAAATTATGATCAGAAGAAATCAGCTCAGGTTTCTTAGCGAGGCGAACTAAAGTTGCAAGGCCCCCAGAGGTCGACCGCGCATTTTTTTAGCTTCACGTACAAACGTGTGGTGGGGGGTTGATGACCGTTTAAGAGTATCTGTATTGGCTTTAGTTAGAAAATGTTCCTGTAGGAAAACTATATCATAATCAAGAAGCTCATCAATAAGAAGACCTTTGTCTTTGGTTCCGTTAATATTAAGTGAAACAAAGCGAAATCTATTGCCACTAACAATCATTTTTTTTATCCTAATTCAGAGCTTTTTTTAAACACAGGGCATCTGAGACTATATAAACCATGATTTCCCCCGCAGTTGGCACAATTCGGGCTTTCAGTGCAAGGATTATCACGTGTGTTACAATGTCCAGCAGTGCACCGTGAACACATTTGATTAGTCGATGGGAGTGGGCAATTTCCGACAATGTGGTTCGGTGAATGACAACGGTAGCATCTAGGAGGTAGCTTCTGATAACGTCTAATTTTAAAAAGCTCGTATCCCAAACACAAACCTTCGTTTATAGCTTTATTTAAGCAGCATCGTCTAGAAATTCAAGGCGGAAGGATCCGGAACTTCCAATTTTAGTTGCATCAACGAGACCGGAGTCATACTAATAAGCTCTGATTTTTGCATAACAACAGGGATGTTACTCACAATACCAAGCACTTTTTGATTAAGGACGTGAGTGGATATATTTAGCCGACTAGTTGCAGCGGTGGCGAGAGAGACGGCTGAGGCTTCATCTCGGGTATGGACTTTCCTTGACAGGATCAGATCTCACACTTACGATACCATCATGACAATCCAGGGTATCAAGGGTCTCTTTGCGCTCAATAGGATCTTTGAGGTCAGTAGGTGGGTTTTTTATACATAACTGCATAGGACGGTTTTGAAGAGACAGTACATTCTTGCATTAACGACGGAGGACATCCAATTGTTCCAGGCAGGAGAGTTCTCACACACTCAGACAAAGAGCGGAGCTCAGACAAACAGGAGTTTACACGGCAACTCAACGCACAAAAAGCATCGGCAGGAATAAGTGGTACTTCACTAGGGTGGCGGATAACAAAGACTGGCAGACCAACATCATCAGCATCATACTTTGCAATAGTATCGATAATATCGGAGACACTATTAATAAACGTATTTGTCTGTGCCCACTCTCTTAGGCTGAATTTCCCCAGGGTGGCAAAAAACTAGAAGATTTGCCTCCTTGCTTCAGAAACCTGGGCGAGCGTAAAAAAATCAGACATATGTTTCTTCATAATATCTGCAGAAAAGCCTTTTTCGATACTGTTTTGGACAAAATTCAGAACAGGACAATAAACTGTGAATAGAGAAATAAAAGAGAATTTTTGAACAGGGGTTTCATTTTAAGCTGGGATTGCCCATTAAGTATTTGAGGATTTGGATTCAGATTCAAGCTAATGATCTTCCAATTTATGGTAAGGTTGCAAGGAAAATGAGGGAAGGTCTGGAGAGGTCGGGTGTAGTTGCTTGAGATGTGGGGAGAATGGCTATGGGTTGGACCATTCCCTCCTCCGGTGTAAGCAGCTTTCGAATTTAAGATGGGATCAATTATCCAAGAAGGGGAAGATAGGCTGCTTCGTGGGTTAGTGAGCTCTAGGTCTCCCCGTTATGTTGTGCAGTAGGAAATTTTGTGTTGAAGGGAAAGATGTCAAATGAGATGTAATTTTTCTTTAGTATTTGTCTTTTTGTATATGGTTTAAAAGGCTTTTAAATACAGATTATTATTATTACGCCTCAGTGACCAGCCATTTTGGAAAAAAAAATGAAAATCTCTAAGGATTTGGAGCGAATTATCGGTTTTAATTTTCATAAATATTGCCCTCTCTTTTGGAGTTATTTTGCCCTTTTTCCTAAACTGTATAAGTGTTCTTGTGTATGCAATGTTCGAACGCTGTGACGAATTGTTCAAAATTGGAGGATTGGTGATAAGAAATGCAGCAGAATTAGTGAAGGGTGTATTGAAAGAACAGGAGATTCAGAAAAGCCAGTGTAAAGTCGTGACCTTGACATCCCTTAAGTTTACCGACAATAGAAAGAGGTATGAAGATATGATGGGGAGTAGTGAAGAATGTAACTGGTATATATCACGGAGGATAATTTCTAGCACACGGACAAAGAAAAAAATACATGTGATACATACTCTTAGCAGTTAGAATAACAAAACATTTTGTGGAGGGCTTTTATTAAATGTAATATCCAACACCATAAAAATATAAAAGCCTTTTTTTTTAAAGCTTAATTGTTTCATATTTAATTTCAAGTTCGTCAGACCTTGAAAAATTTGGCAAATTATTTGTCAAACAATGCAGGATTAGTTTCCATGTTTTGATTTTATTGCATTTACTTTCTCATGCTTATATTTCTCGGAAATGTAAAAACTTACTATGATGCAATTATGATAAACTGCTACATTTTATATGATCCATATTCACAGCAGCACAACTGCTGTTGTACCTGGCTTTATTTTGAGAATTCAATTTTATGTAGCAGATAGTCAAACAATTTGGAGTAGCGATCTATAAGCCAATATGGTGATCCTTGTCAATGGAAACCTAAACTTCAAAAACAGAATCTCTTTAGAAAAACATCGAAGCCAATTGACTAGTGTCGAATTAGTGAAGACTGAAGCGTGTCTCAAGTGATCACTACCCCCTCCCTCCTCCGTTCTGCCTTAGCAGCTTCGAAAGGGGCTAGTTCAATTGAAATCTACAAGTTCTAACGTTCATTAAGGCCCGGAAAGGATGAGAAGACAACCCGCTCTCATCCCGTACCCTTTTTTTCCTGGGCGCTCGTTTAAACTCAATGGAATAGGAACAAAATTTGCAGATAGTTAATTTGATCTGAATAGTTTAAGGATTTAATGAATATATATGCAGGGCTCAAGTGACCCACACAGCTCCAGGAGCAACGGCTCTAAATTTTGCGAGTTGCCTATTCTTCAGATAGGTGATATGGTAGAGAAAAGGCAATGTTTGATCTTGTTTGTCTGGTTGGCTAAAAATGTTCAGGATTTAAACATTCGCTGGAGAGGGAAAGGTATTTGGGCTCATAAAATGGACAAAACCCTTTCTCCTGTTGGGTATGAAATTTCATTCAATAGCCATTGGGCTAAGGGGTTTTTAAAGTTGATTTAGGTTGTGGGAACAGGCTACCAAAAATGGGACCCCAAGAGGGTCAACATTCATTTTTCACTCTGCCTGAAACTCCTATACTTAATTCTTAGACTTTCTTATTGGCTTGAAGCAATTATCTTATTTAATATATAGCGTGTGGAGAGCGTATCCGAAAACCTTTATTGGAACGATCTTAGACTTGTAGTGTAAGTCCCAGTGCCAAGAGGGTACTGGGACTTACAACAGGGCACATGTACAAAACAATCTTAGGATGGAAAATATGGGGATATGGGCCTTTCCAAAAAGGACAATAGAAAAAATATCGGTTTACCCAAGAAATGAAGTAAAAAAAAGGGATATAAATGCTTTTGGAAAAATAAAATTGGAAGTTCCTAATCCAGGGGGGCTTTAGCATACAAAAAAAGGGCTGGGACACAAGCTGCCCAAGAAGCGGCCTAAAAACCAGGCAGAAAATTTATTCTAATATCAGGTTAAAAATTTCATCGATCGTGCCCCTGGGGCAACAAGACCTTCATTTCTTGTGAAGACGTTCGGAAGAAAAAAGAAACGACTTTTTGTCTCTGATCAATTTGGAACCTGCCTATGCAAGTCCTTGGGAGAAAGGGTACCTAATATGCAAAAAAATAGATTCCATTATCTCCCTGAGATAACGGAATCCTAATGTACAAAGTAAATAAAGTATAAGGAAATGCCCCTCTATTGGTGATCAGCTTGATACTTGTTTTCTTAAGTTCTTGGGCAGCAGGGCACTAAACTGCAACAAAAAAGACTGTTTTGCACAAAATAGGGCCAAACAGAACGTCCCTACAAACAGTTTGAGACATGTATCTCTCTAAGTCTCCGGACCTGAGAAACACTATAAGAGGAAAGGTTAGGATAGGGGACACAGGCCCCAGAGAACTGGGCCTCAAAGTTGGTAAAATAGCTTTCTGTCGATTGGCTTGATGTTACATTTAAAAATGTTTGGTATAAGAGGACGACGATCCGCAGCGACGACCTGAATTTTTTTTTTGTCTAATAAATGGAGCCCAAAAAGGGAAATAACTTTTTTTTTTCAAGTCAGTTTGAAACTTAGAACCTTAAGTCCTTGGAGCAAGCAAACCTCAATGCCAATTTGTTCACCCAAACATAGAGTCCGAATAAAGGAAGAGCAAACATTTTCTTTATTAATGGCTTGAAACTTACATCCGTAATCTAATAGGCATCTAATGGGATACAATCTAATAGGATACTGCAATGCACAAAAACTTAGGTTAGGGCTATATACCTCACCCCCAAAAATGAACAAAATAATCTTTGTATTGGCTTAAAACTTGTATTTTTGGGTTCTTTGGTCAAAAGCACATAATGTACTTCCCACAACAAGTTGAAAAAATATAGTCCAATAATTGAGACGAAAAAGGGGCAGAGAAAAGTATTATTTTCCAAATGGCCATAAATTTACATCCGTGAGTCTTTGTACCAAGGGATTCTAATTTACCATCGAAAATTTAGGCGTGGGCATAAGCCCCCCCCCTCCCCGCAACTTGGGCCCAAACACTGTTGTTTTGATCGCCTCGAAGATCGTATCTATAAGTTCTTGGGTCAAGCGGACCCCAAAGCACAAAAAAAAGAAAAATATGGGTTTGCCGAAAACCAGGGCACAAAAAATGGACTAAATAACGTATCCTCAAATGGCTACAAACTGCCCGTGTATTTTGCTTGGCCAAAGAAGAGCTAATATACGAAAAAACTTTAGGCTAAGGGCATGGACCCTTGAGAAATAGTAACTGAAAAAACTGGGCCAAAAACTTTGCTTCCCAATCAGGCTTCCTGCTTTGAAACAGCAAGGGATCGTTCCCTAGGCCAAGAGAGTAGAAATGGCCCCTATTGATCGTGACCCCACACCATATATGGGCATAGAGTCATTAGGGAGAACACGTTGTTAATGGGGTCAATGACCTAAATTTCCAAGGTTGATGTTGTTGTTGTTGTAAGTGCACGCTCTCAGTGAATGTCAAGGTCAATGTTGTTGTTGTTGTTTTTGGCACGCTCGAGGTGAATGTCATGGTGTCCAGAAATAGTATTTGTTATTGTTGTTCAAGCCAAATGTTATGAGTTTCCCGGAATTTGGAACACTGTGCTGTCGACCTCAATTCACCTATCGTGAATCAATAATTCCCCTTAGAAACAACAAATTAATTCCCCTTTCTTGACAGATCAATCAACCAATGACATCATCTGTCAGACTTTAAAAATTTTCGCATAGAAACGATTCTCCAGGAATAGATCCAAGTCATTAATGTCTTTGCCTCGGAAACAACTCTTTTGGTCGAACTCCAAAGGATATTAATAGCCAAAGGCCACGGAAACAATTCTCCAAGAAAACATCTTAGCGATGAATTGTTTTAGCGCGGGAATCAGGTTTCTTATTAATTTGAAATGCATTAGCGCAGAGATGCCAAAAACAAAAGGAACACGCTGAATTACGTTTAGGGATTATTTGGGCGAAACTGTTTTAGACAGGTTTATGGAACTATTTCGGCGAAACAGTTAGAGACATTTTAAAAGATGATTTTGAAGAGATTTTAGAAGAGAATTTAATGGTGAAACTCTGTGGTCGTTATAATACACAAGTTTCATTTGAACAGTGTTGTGAGGTCCTCTAACCCAACTCGAAAGGGTTCCAATCTCCTACCCCAACCCCGAAGGAAGCCCCCGGTCCATAAAGGCCCCCCAAGCTCCAAAAGGGCCACCGGCGCCCCCAAAGGCCCACCCAGACCCCCAAAGGCCATCCCCGGTCCCCCCAAAAGCCCATCGAGCTCCCAAAGGACCAACGGGGTCCCAAAGGCCCTCCACCGATCCCCAAATGTCCCCCTGGCCCCCAACTGTCCCCCCGGACCCCCAAAGGCCCTCCCTGTGCTCCAAAGGCCCTCCCTGTGCCCCCAAAGGCCCTCCCCCGGCCCCCAAAGGTCCCCGGACCAGAGAAGCGCCGCCGGGATGCGCCGTGGGCCAGGAAAGCGCCGCAGGATGTGCCGCAGGGATGCGCGGCGGGTCAGGAAAGCGCCACAGGGGATGCGCCGCAGGGAGGCACCGCAGGAAAGCGCCGCAGGATGCGCCGCAGGGGGATGCTCCGCAAAAAAAAAGTAAACTAAAAAGTAAAAATTTCGAAATGTTATCCCCCAAAACGCCCTCCTCAGACCCCCAAAGGCCCTCCCCTGGTCCTCAAAGGTCCCCGGGCTCCCAAAGGGCCAACCGGCCCCCAAGGGTCCCCGGACCCCCAAAGGTCCTCCCCCGTCCCCAAAGGTCCACTGGGCTCCCAAAGGCCCTCCCTGTGCCCCAAAGGCCCTCCCTGTGCCCCAAAGGCCCTCCCCCGCCCCCCACAAAGGTCCCCCGGACCAGAGAAGCGCCGCCGGGATGCGCCGTGGGCCAGGAAAGTGCCGCAGGATGTGCCGCAGGGATGCGCCGCGGCTCAGGAAAGCGCCACAGGGGATGCGCCGCAGGGAGGCACCGCAGGAAAGCGCCGCAGGATGCGCCGCAGGGATGCGCCGCAAAAAGTAAACTAAAAAGTAAAAATTTCGAAATGTTATCCCCCAAACGCCCTCCTCAAACCCCCAAAGGCCCTCCCCTGGTCCTCAAAGGTCCCCGGGCTCCCAAAGGGCCAACCGGCCCCCAAGGGTCCCCCGGGCCCCAAAGGTCCTCCCCCGGTCCCCAAAGGTCCACTGGGCTCCCAAAGGCCCTCCCCCGGCCCCCAAAGGTCCCCCGGGCTCCAAAAGACCACTCAATCCTCAAGGGCCCCCGGATCCCCAAACGCCCTCCCTGGGCCCCAAAGGTCCTGCCCCCGTCCCCATACATGCACACAAAAACTTACACACACACAAAAAACTTACACACAAACACCCTCCCCTGGGCGAAAAACCTGCCCCGCGTTCAACCACATTACACACACACACGAAAACTTACACACACACACGAAAAGTACTTACACACACACATGAAAACTTACACACACACGCCCAAAACTTACACACACACACACAAAAACTTACACACACACACACACACAAAAACTTACACATGCACACGAAAACTTACATGCAGACAAAAACTTACATGCACACAAAAACTTACACACACACACACACACAAAACTTACACACACACACACACGAAAACTCACACACACACGCCAAAACTTACAACACACAAAAAATTAACACACACACACACACACACAAAAACTTACACATGAACACAAAAAAAAACTCACACACACACACACAAAAACTTACACACACACACACACACACACACACACACACACACACACACAAAACTTACACACACACACACACGAAAACTTACACACACACGCCAAAAAACTTACACACACAAAAACTTACACACACACACACACACAAACTTATACACACACACACAAAAAAAAAACTTACACACACAAAAACTTACACACACACACACACACACAAACTTACACACACACACAAAAAACTTACATCCACACACAAAAGCTTAGACACACAAAAACTTACACACACACAAAAACTTAGACCCACACGCAAAAACTTACATGCACACAAAAACTTACATGCACACAAAAACTTACACACACACAAAAACTTACACACACGCACAAAAACTTACACACACACACACAAAAACTTACACACACACACACATGAAAACTTACACACACACGCCAAAACTTACACACACACACACACAAAAACTTACACACACACACACACACAAAAACTTACACATGCACACGAAAACTTACATGCACACAAAAAACTTACATGCACACAAAAACTTACACACACACACAAAACTTACACACACGCACACACACGAAAACTCACACACACACGCCAAAACTTACACACACACACACACACACACACAAAAAACTTACACATGAACACAAAAAAAACTCACACACACACGCACAAAAACTTGCACACACACACACACACACACACACAAAACTTACACACACACACACGAAAACGTACACACACACGCCAAAACTTACACACACAAAAACTAACACACACACACACACACACACAAAAACTTACACATGCAGACGAAAAACTTACATGCACACAAAAACTTACATGCACACAAAAACTTACATGCACACAAAAACTTACACACACAAACACACGAAAACTCACACACACACGCCAAAACTTACACACACACACAAAAACTTACACACACACACACACACACACACACAAAAACTTACACATGAACACAAAAAAACTCACACACACACGCGCACAAAAACTTACACACACACACACTCACAAAACTTACACACACACACACGAAAACTTACACACACACGCCAAAACTTACAAACACAAAAAAAACTTACACATGCACACGAAAACTTACTCACACACACACGAAAACTTACACACACACACGCCAAAACTTACACACACACACACACCCCAAAACTTACACACACACACACACACACAAAACTTACACACACACACACACGAAAACTCACACACACACGCCAAAACTTACACACACACAAAAACTTACACACAAACACACACACACACACACACAAAAACTTACACATGAACACAAAAAAAACACACACACACACGCACAAAAACTTGCACACACACACACACACACACACACACACACAAAACTTACACACACACACACGAAAACTTACACACACACGCCAAAACTTACACACCCAAAAACTTACACACATACACACACACACACACACACAAACTTATACACACACACACACACACAAAACTTACACACACAAAAACTTACACACACACACACACACACACACACAAACTTACACACGCACACAAAAAACTTACATCCACACACAAAAGCTTAGACACACAAAAACTTACACAACAAAAGCTTACATGCACACAAAAACTTACACACACACAAAAACTTACACACACACGCACAAAAACTTACACACACACACACAAAAAATTACACACACACACACAAAAACTTACACACACACACACACACATGAAAACTTACACATACACGCCAAAACTTACACACACACGCCAAAACTTACACACACACACACACAAAACTTACACACACACACGCACAAAAACTTACACATGCACACGAAAAACTTACATGCACACAAAAACTTACATGCACACAAAAACTTACACACACACACACACACACACACAAAACTTACACACACACACACGAAAACTCACACACACACGCCAAAACTTACACACACACAAAAACTTACACACACACACACACAAAAACTTACACATGAACACAAAAAAAAAACTCACACACACACGCACAAAAACTTGCACACAAACACACACACACAAAAACTTACACACACACACACGAAAACTTACACACACACGCCAAAACTTACACACACAAAAACTTACACACACGCACACACACAAACTTACACATGCACACGAAAACTTACATGCACACAAAAACTTACATGCACACAAAAACTTACGTGCACACAAAAACTTACACACACAAACACACGAAAACTCACACACACACGCCAAAACTTACACACACACAAAAACTTACACACACACACACACACACACACACACAAAACTTACACATGAACACAAAAAAAACTCACACACACACGCACAAAAACTTACACACACACACACTCACAAAACTTACACACACACACACGAAAACTTACACACACACGCCAAAACTTACACACACAAAAAACTTACACATGCACACGAAAACTTACACACACACACACACGAAAACTTACACACACACGCCAAAACTTACACACACACACACACACGCCAAAACTTACACACACACGCCAAAACTTACACACACACACACAAAAAACTTACACACACACACACACAAAAAAAACTTACACATGCACACGAAAACTTACATGCACACAAAAACCTTACATGCACACAAAAACTTACACACACACACACACACACACAAAACTTACACACACACACACACGAAAACTCACACACACACACGAAAACTCACACACACACGCCAAAACTTACACACACACAAAAACTTACACACACACACACACACACACACACGAAAACTTACACATGAACACAAAAAAAACTCACACACACACGCACAAAATCTTGCACACACACACACACACACACACAAAACTTACACACACACACACACGAAAACTTACACACACACGCCAAAACTTACACACACAAAAACTTACACACACACACACACAAAAACTTACACATGCACACGAAAAACTTACATGCACACAAAAACTTACACACACAAACACACACACAAAACTCACACACACAAGCACACACACAAAACTCACACACACACACACACACACGAAAACTTACACACACACGCCAAAACTTACACACACACAAAAACTTACACACACACACACACACACACAAAAAAAAAACTTACACATGCACACGAAAACTTACATGCACACAAAAACTTACACACACACACACACACACACAAAACTCACACACACACACAAAAAAACTTACACATGCACAAGAAAACTTACACACACACAAAAACTTACACACACACACACACACACACACACACACACACACACAAAAACTTACACCCACACACAAGAGCTTAGACACACAAAAACTTACACACACACACAAAAACTTACACCCACATGCAAAAACTTACATGCACACAAAAACTTACATGCACACAAAAACTTACACACACACACAAAAACTTACACACACGCACAAAAACTTACACACACACACACAAAAAACTTACACACACACAAAAACTTACACACACACACACACACACACACACTTACACATGCACACGAAAACTTACATGCACACAAAAACTTACACACACACACACACACACACACGAAAACTTACACACATACACGTCAAAGCTTACACACACAAAAGCTTAGACACACAAAAAACTTACACACACACACACACAAAAACTTACACCCACACGCAAAAAAAACTTACATGCACACAAAAACTTACATGCACACAAAAACTTACACACACAAAAACTTACACACATGCACAAAAACTTACACACACACACACACAAAAACTTACACACACACACACGAAAACTTACGCACACACACGAAAACTTACACACACACACGCCAAAACTTACACACACACACTAAAACTTACACACTTACCATATCACAGTTACATTGTCTTAATTTTTCAAATTTCATTTTGAATTTCTGTCGTGAAATGCAAGAGTTGGAATATTTCAGTAGTGACTTGTTGTGCTTTACCTTCTCACAGTTACATTCTCTTGATTTTTCGAAGTTCATTTTGAATTTCTGTCATGAAATGCAAAAGTTGGAAAATTGGGGTCTTAGTCCACCAGCCCGAATGGTGGAAATCCACTAGCTCAGTATTGGGGTCCCAGTCCACCAGCCTGAACGGTGGAAATTCACTAGCTCAGAATTGGGGTCTTAGTCCACCAGCCTGAATGGTGGAAATCCACTAGCTCAATATTGGGGTCTCAGTCTACCAGTCTGAATGGTGGAAATTCACTGTTTAAGTTAGGTTAGGTTAACTTATCATGAGCGCTCATGATAAGTTAACCTAACCTTTTCCGGCGAGTATGGTTAGGTTAGGCTAGATTAAGTTAGGTTAGGTTAAGTTAGGTTAGGTTAGGCCATGTACGCTTCACTTAG
Source organism: Artemia sinica (assembly GCA_027921565.1). Lineage (NCBI taxonomy): Eukaryota > Metazoa > Arthropoda > Branchiopoda > Anostraca > Artemiidae > Artemia > Artemia sinica. Next base: position 142,155 of record JAPEVW010000240.1, read on the forward strand.
GTTAGCTTAGGTTAGGTGAGAGACAGGCAAAAAGTTAGGTGTATGATTAGGTTAGGTTAGGTTAGGTTAGATTAAATTAGGTTAGGTTAAGTTAGGTTAGGCTAGGTTAGCCTACGTACGCGCGCGTACGTAGGCTAACCTAGCCTAACCTAACTTAACCTAACCTAATTTAATCTAACCTAACCTAACCTAATCATACACCTAACTTTTTGCCTGTCTCTCACCTAACCTAAGCTAACCTAAGTGAAGCGTACATGGGCTAACCTAACCTAACTTAACCTAACCTAACTTAATCTAGCCTAACCTAACCATACTCGCCGGAAAAGGTTAGGTTAACTTATCATGA
>JAPEVW010000240.1:147500-228000 GCA_027921565.1 Artemia sinica
TTGTGTGTGTGTGTGTGTGTGTAAGTTTTTGTGTGCATGTAAGTTTTTGTCTGCATGTAAGTTTTCGTGTGCATGTGTAAGTTTTTGTGTGTGTGTGTGTGTGTTTGTAAGTTTTTGTGTGTTTGTGTGTAAGTTTTGGCGTGTGTGTGTAAGTTTTCGTGTGTGTGTGTAAGTTTTCGGGGAGTGTGTGTGTGTAAGTTTTTGTGTGTGTGTGTAAGTTTGTGTGTGTGTGGTTTTGTGTGTGTGTGTTGTAGTTTTTGTGTGCATGTATGGGGACCGGGGGAGGGACCTTTGGGGCCCAGGGAGGGCGTTTGGGGATCCGGGGGCCTTGAGGATTGAGTGGTCTTTTGGGAGCCCGGGGGACCTTTGGGGGCCGGGGGAGGGCCTTTGGGAGCCCAGTGGACCTTTGGGGACCGGGGGAGGAACCTTTGGGGGCCCGCGGGACCCTTGGGGGCCGGTTGGCCCTTGGGGAGCCCGGGTAACCTTTGAGGACCAGGGGAGGGCCTTTGGGGGTCTGAGGAGGGCGTTTGGGGGATAACATTTCGAAATTTTTACTTTTTAGTTTACTTTTTTGCGGCGCATCCCTGCGGCGCATCCTGCGGCGCTTTCCTGCGGTGCCTCCCTGCGGCGCATCCCCTGCGGCGCTTTCCTGACCCGCGGCGCATCCCTGCGGCACATCCTGCGGCGCTTTCCTGGCCCACGGTGCATCCCGGCGGCGCTTCTCTGGTCCGGGGGACCTTTGGGGGCCGGGGGAGGGCCTTTGGGGCACAGGGAGGGCCTTTGGGGCACAGGGAGGGCCTTTGGGAGCCCAGTGGACCTTTGGGGACCAGGGGAGGACCTTTGGGGGTCCGGGGGACCCTTGGGGGCCAGTTGGCCCTTTGGGAGCCCGGGGGACCTTTGAGGACCAGGGGAGGGCTTTGGGGGTCTGAGGAGGGCGTTTGGGGGATAACATTTCGAAATTTTTACTTTTTAGTTTACTTTTTTTGCGGCGCATCCCTGCGGCGCATCCTGCGGCGCTTTCCTGCAGTGCCTCCCTGCGGCACATCCCCTGCGGCGCTTTCCTGACCCACGGCGCATCCCTGCGGCACATTCTGCGGCGCTTTCCTGGCCCACGGCGCATCCCGGCGGCGCTTCTCTGGTTCCGGGGGACCTTTGGGGGCCGGGGCAGGGCCTTTGGGGGCACAGGGAGGGCCTTTGGAGCACAGGGAGGGCCTTTGGGGGTCCGGGGGGACAGTTGGGGGCCTGGGGGACATTTGGGGACCGGTGGAGGGCCTTTGGGACCCCGTTGGTCCTTTGGGAGCTCGATGGGCCTTTGGGAGGCCCGGGGATGGCCTTTGGGGGTCTGGGTGGGCCTTTGGGGGCGCCGGTGGCCCTTTGGGAGCTTGGGGGGCCTTTGAGGACCGGGGGCTTCCTTCGGGGTTGGGGTAGGAGGATTGGAACCCTTTCGAGTTGGGTTAGAGGACCTCACAACACTGTTCAAATGAAACTTGTGTATTATAACGACCACAGAGTTTCACCATTAAATTCTCTTCTAAAATCTCTTCAAAAATCATCTTTTAAAATGTCTCTAACTGTTTCGCCGAAATAGTTCCATAACCTGTCTAAAACAGTTTCGCCCAAATAATCCCTAAACGTAATTCAGCGTGTTCCTTTTGTTTTTGGCATCTCTGCGCTAATGCATTTCAAATTAATAAGAAACCTGATTCCCGCGCTAAAACAATTCATCGCTAAGATGTTTCTTGGAGAATTGTTTCCGTGGCCTTTGGCTATAATATCCTTTGGAGTTCGACCAAAAGAGTTGTTTCCGAAGCAAAGACATTAATGACTTGGATCTATTCCTGGAGAATCGTTTCTATGCGAAAATTTTTAAAGTCTGACAGATGATGTCATTGGTTGATTGATCTGTCAAGAAAGGGGAATTAATTTGTTGTTTCTAAGGGGAATTATGATTCACGATAGGTGAATTGAGGTCGACAGCACAGGTGTTCCAAATTCCGGGAAACTCATAACATTTGGCTTGAACAACAATAACAAATACTATTTCTGGACACCATGACATTCACCTCGAGCGTGCCAAAAAACAACAACAACAACATTGACCTTGACATTCGCTGAGAGCGTGCACTTACAACAACAACAAACAACATCAACCTTGGAAATTTAGGTCATTGACCCCATTAACAACGTGTTCTCCCTAATGACTCTATGCCCATATATGGTGTGGGGTCACGATCAATAGGGGCCATTCTACTCAAGAGTACCTCCAATATTTGTGTAAGGAGGGAGAAACTTTAGGGGGAAACTACTTTTTGTCTCTGAACAGGTCGAAACTTACAAATTTAATCTCTTGGGAGAAGTGGCGCCTAATTAAGAAACAGATTAGTTTGGGCAAGGGCCCTTGGTCAAATTAGGTTATAAATTTCAGAAATGGGTTAAAAACCTAACCTAACCTGTCACCATCAAACCTTGCCTAAAATTGAAAAAGTTGACTGGCAACGTGGACTAAATCCAAGGAGAAAAAAAAAAGTATTTCGGACATTCACGGTAGCATATATACTGATATCAAAATTCCATTGTTTAGAGCTTCGATTACTATTGAGCCGCGTCACTCCTTACTTGTTACCACCAACTGTTTGATGATTAAAAAATACGTCATAAATTTAGCAGGTCAGTCGTTTCATGCTTTTGTCAAGCCACATTTCTCAGTTGGAAGTTAGAAGCGCCAGTATCAACATTCTAATGTTAGAAATATTTATGAAAAATACATTAGTGAAAAACAGCGGATCTTCCATTTACTTTGCTACCCCTTCCTATGCTCGATATTATAACACCAATGTATAGCAATGAAAAGAAAAAATTAGAAAAAAAAAAAACAGTACCTGTCCAGATATTCTAATCTTTTTTCCTTTCTCCAGTGTACCAAACACGTGATTTTGGGAAGGTAGTGCTACAGAAGAAAAAGATGGCTTTTCTAGTCCTTGATATCCAAGACCAAATGTATCCCTTGAATTAGTGATAATGGCTTGAATATCTTCAGGTGAAACAGCTGTTTGATTTGAAGCTACCGAGCTTAGTAGGGTTTTTTTCTTTGTAAAGAAATCTTCTTCCCAATTCCATGACCTGGCTTCCACCCCAAAAACTCTGTAGTAACCGTTCGCCAATTGTGTTGCTAAATTTTTTTTTTTTTTACTTGGGTCAACAGCTAGGTCAATTCTAATGCTTGGTTAATTTAAAAAAAATATATACAAGACAGGCTAATCATACTGTACAAATTGCAAAATATAATTCAAATCGTAAAACCATCGTTTCGTAAAAACTGTTCAGTTTATATTTATCAGCAAGATTCTCCATAAGGTATATAACGTAATGTCTGGATTCCGAGCTTTTTGAAATGGTGCCCAACTGTCTTTTCTTCTCGGGTCATTTAGCGGAGGAAGATTTTGTGCTTTTTTAAGTGAAACAGCTGTGTGCTGATAAAGAATTATCAAAAACTTTGAGTTGCGTTGCAGTTTCTCCAATAGAGCTACGACATGATCTAGGTTGCTATTTTTTCGTTTTAATTTTCAAAATTATTTAGTAATGAAATGAACCAGATAACATGAAAATTCAAACTTAAAGCGAAGAAAAAAAAGCCTAAAACAAGGGCGGGGACTTTCACCCTCTTAAACTCTCTAATGACTAGAATGCTCCACGACCCTAGCCACTTATGGAATCCAGAGTAACCCCCTCCTTCTATGGCGATACACAATTCTTATTTAAAAACAAAATCTGTTTTTGGAGTTTGGGACAATTAGAACTTATCAAACCCAAGCCATTATTTTTCTTTCATATAAATCCTCCGAAAGAAGGATTTTGCAAACTTAATTTTGCTTTTTGAATTTTTTGTCATTCCTGAATGTAATTTTTTTCTTTCTTCTTTTTAAGGTCATTACCACTTATTACTCATATTTGAAAAATTTTTGCTAAATTCAGATTTAGATTTCAGGGACGAGTAAATTGGAAGTTAATAAGCGATATTTTTCTCAAAAACACAACATTAAGGTATGAAAGATAAAGTTACCCATTAATTAAGTCTTCTAATGCGCAAAAGTTTTTTCCGTTGCTGACTAGTTTAGCGGTGATTTTTGCACTCACATTAAGACCAAAAGAGTTTGGCACAAGTACAAAAAAAAACAACAATAAAAACATTGGGTATTAACGACGCCAACATATGACGTGGTTTTGTATTTCCCAAAAATTGTTGGAACTATAAATTTGCTCTGTGTGTAGGAGAAGGAGCAGTATGCTACATGTTTCCAATCACACAACATGAATTGGTACTCGGCTTGTGTTTTTTTATCTCATATTTTGGCCAAAGTCATTCTAAACTATAGTTACTTTGAACAAAATGTTGTCAAATTGGTCGACTTCGTTGATACTATTGACTGGATTGATTTGGAGAAGGATCTGATCCTGGATGGGGGTGCTAAGGTATGATTCAGTTAATTGTTCTATGTTCAGTGAACAGATCAATCGAATAACTAGTATACTGAAGAAAACAATCGCTTTCCAGACAACGAAGAGACAATCAAAGGCGTTCATGACTTAACATTTCAGCTAATTTCTGAAAGTGTTATTAACATTGCACTATCACTATAAGTACTTACAATCATTAAAACTTTATTTCACTCTTAATAATAGCCTAACAGTTATTCCATTTCATAGTTTCCCCTAAAAAGTTTTCGATTATTTCACATCTTACAATTTCTCTAAACAGTGTGTTTTTCTTTTTATTTATAACAACCTGCTAGAAAAAGATAAAAAGTTTTTGGTACTTTCCTTTAACACTTTAGTTTGCTAATATTTTTCTTATAATTTAATGATGTTTCGAGTATTTAAAATTCAACCATGTCAGAAATACCATGTAACAAAAATGTTACAATAGAAAAACATATTTCAAAAAATATTTATATTTTAACAAACCCAAAAAAAAAAATTAAACTTCTCATTAAAAGAATTTCAACAATGAAAAAAACTTCTCAATAAACAAAAAACTTCTTAATAAACTTCACTGTAAAAAAAATAAAAAAAATGTTTCACGCAATTGGAAATACAATTAGACTAATCGATTTTTAAAAATCTGGTTTCCATTAAAATTTACTGACACTATATAACTACTGGATTAAAATAATTTTATAAGCATACAATAGTTGGTTTTCAGCTATTTTTTACCAGTTGAACATCGACTTTTCTTTTTTCAAGAAGTAAAACACTTGGTGGCGATATTAGTCTCCTTATTCAGGGGGGATCCAGGATTTTTTTTAAGGGGGGGGGGGGCAAAAAAACAGGTTGATCCGATAAAATTGCGTTAGGAGCAAGTTTAATTAACGCAAACTTGCGTTAACTAAGTAAATACACTACTTTAGACTACGTTAGGGGGTGCGCAACACCTCACTCTTACCCTGGATCCGCCACTGTCCTTGTATATAGCTTTAATATAAGAAGATCAGAAGAGGTCATGCCTAAGTGATTGAAGGGTAACCAACCCTCTTTCATGCTCATTAGGCTATCCACCACCCTTTAACCCCAATGAACTTCAATCAAAATTGTAAAAATAGTCATTTTGCATAGAATAGTTGAAAAGTTAAAAAAACATGTCCCTGGGACAAGGACTCTAGATAATACAAATTTCCCGCCATTTACACGGAGCTCTTATAATGAAAAAGGGAAGCTTTTTTTTTATCTTGGGTGTGTGATTGGCTTAAAATTTTAATGGATTATTCTTTGGGTGAAGAAGATCATTCACTTCGTATTGTGAGTTGGGAGGGTGATAGGGGGTCCAAAAATGAAGTAACTGACTCTTTGTACCTTATTAGTTAAAAATATAAAAAAAAATAGTTTGAGGGCATTGGTCCCCCAAAAATTGGGTCCAAAGAGGGATAAAAAAGGCTTTTTTGGTCGGCTTGAAATTTACACGCTAAAGTCTTTTGTGAAGCAGATCCCAGTGCAGAAGGAAGATTAGAGCAATAAGTATCGGTACCACTAAAAAAAAACTTCCAGAAAAAGGGCAAACATTCCCCCCCCCCTCCGGCTACCTTGTGTGGAAGGGTTGGCCATAGGAACTTGGCAGGGAGCGCATTCGATTGGATATTGAAGCTTCTGGTGCCCTTCTTAATGGTCAAAAATCATTGGAAGGCAAAAGTATGTCCTAACGGGATGGTAGCTTTCCATGCCCTTTTCTGCTACCCGGCCTCCGATACTGTACCAAAAAATTTTGATAGAGCCATTTGTTTAGTATTGTCGAGATGTCTAATAATTGTTTCCACTTGGTCGGTATCACCCCTTGCAGTCCCAGGAACGGTGGCCCTTAATTATGTAAGCTACTCATTGTTCACAGATGAGCTTAGAAAAGGCTTCCATGTTTGGTTTTGGCTGTCTAATTGGTTAGGAGCTCTTGGGAATCATTTGCTAGACCATGGTTCCTGTATTTTTTCCGAGGCTCTCCAAAACGACAGGCCTGAGTAAATTATAAGACGATACGTGACCCTCAGTTTTCAAATTATTTGTAATATCACGAGAATGGCTTGGGGGACCGATTTGCAACATTCAAGGATCGTTAAAGGGTCAAGTAAAAACTCAAATTTTCACTTGAGGGAAGGGCAAAGATAAATCAAAAGATGCTATCTGGTTCCAGGTCATCGAAAAGTATTTATGCAATATTTTGGAAACAGCTTGGGGGATGGATTTGACTTTGAATCTACTCTTTGGGAGAAGAAGGGAGGCGGGTGAGACATGGGAATTTCAAATTTTGAGTTTAGGGAGAGGGGGCTAAAAATGTGTTGTCTCCTATCCTTCAAAGCATATTTGTAGTATAAGCTATAATCTACGCACGGTTAGGCAGCAACTTAAATGAAAAGATACTATGTGTTGTCAGGTTATAAAAATGGCGCACCTTCAATATCACAGGAAAGTCTTGGGGTATCAAGCTGGAACTTTCATGGAGTATTGATGGGGGATTAGGGGACGTTGAGTTCTGAATAGGAGGAGAGGGCAGAGCTGTATTGAAATACATCAGAAGCATACAGGTAATCGAAATAGCATATTTACAATATTACGGCAATAGATCGGGGGATGGAGTTAGAACTTTCAAGTAGTGTTAGAGAAGAGAAGGAAGTTTTAAAGAACTTCAATTTTTTGTTTGGGGGGGGGGGGCTAAATATGATGTGTTTATGATCAGCCTAAGTGTGTTGCAAATTAGTACACCGAAAGGCTTTTGCCTTGGCAGTTACCATTTTACGGAAGAACGCCCTTAATATTTGCCTATTGAACTTTTATTTTAGCCTAGCCTTAATCTTGAAGACAAGCAAAAATAAAATATTTACACTTTGCAGCAAAGCAGCAAAATATACTAATTGATTGTAGGATTAGTTTTTTTCTTTGTATTGATCCCCTCCCTCTCCTAGGTGGGTTAGAGTCTTAGGATCGGAAATTTAACGGAACAGATAAAACATAACAAAAGAAGGGACAGGGCTGACAAGAGTTAAAACCTCGACTTGAAATCTTGCATTTTCGGTTCCATTTTTGTAGATGTCGGTGCCACTTTTTTCTATATGTAAATGATTTGTTTACTGTGATTCTTGACTACTTGCTTTGTAATTTTAGCTCAATTTTTGCATTTTTGGTGACATTTCTTTGAATTCTTGGTGAAAATTCTTGCGTTCTTGGCCAAATGTTTGTAATTCTTAGCCCAACTTTTTAATATGTGTCCAATTCTTTTGTGAAAATCAGCTACTTTTCTTGCAATCTCGTTTCCATTTTGTGTATTCTTGGTGATATTTCTTGGAATTCTTGGTAACAATTCTTGCAATCTCAGCTCCAATTTTTGCAATCTCGAGCACAAACTTTTTGGTCTCGACAATACTTCTGTATTTCAGGTTGATTTGATCTTTATGAAAATCTTACCTCCAGGGTTGTTACTTTCAGCTCCAAAGAGGGGAATCTTGGATCCACTAAAAAAACTCTTTTTGACCTAAAAGGAATGCTATAACGAGAGAATGAAGAAATTAATTATGTTGTCGACTTTTTCCCCAGAGCCTCATCATTTCAAAGGGATGGCCGTAAAAACTTCAGAGGGGCTCATTCGATTTGAAATTAAAAGTTCTAATGCGTTTTTTAAGTGTCAACAGTGATTGGAGGGAAACCAGACCCCCTTTTTTTGCTACTCAGCCCTCTATAAAAACACATAAGAAATTTGATTAAAATTTTGAGATAGCAATTTTGATGAAAATAGTCAAAAGGTCCAATAAATATGCCTCCACAAACGGCATGACTCCCAACAGGCTCTGGGGGAAAGGCGGCAAGTAAGGTAAATTGACAATTGTTTAGGCATATGTTTTAGAAGGGAAAAGGAGGGTTGGTGCAAAATCTAAGGAACAGCTAAGTATATTAAGTTGTAGCTTTCAGGTAATGTTGAAAGAGAAGTTGAACTGAATCAAAAGAAACTATTAGCATCCAGCTAGTCAAAAGAGCGTACCTATAATATTTCAGGAACGGTTAAGGAATAAAACTCTAAACTTTAGTGGATCTTTAAGGGAATGCTGAGAGAATAATGACCCAAATCAAAAGACACTGTGTTCACCGGGTTCTCTAAAGGATGTATCTTCAATATCTCAGGAATGGCTAAGAGTATAAAGTTGAAACTTTCAGGGAATGTTTAGGGGGATGGTGATTTAAATCAGAAGAGACTATGTGAATTCAAGTTGTCAAGAACTTTAACTGCAATATCACCGAAATGGCGAAGGATATTAAGTCGAAACTTCCAGGGAATATTGAGGGAAATTTTGATCTAAATCAAACGAGCCTATCTGCATCCAGGTTGTCATGAAGGCGTATCTGAAACACCTTAGAAACGGCTGTGGGAATTACGTTGAAACTTTCATGGAATGTTGATGGGGATGTTAAACTAAAGCAAAAAAAAATGTCACACTATATACATCCAGATTTTCAAAGGACATATCTGACATATCTCAGAAACAGCTAAGGATACTAAGTTAAAACTTTCAGGAATGTTGAGAGGATGATCAGCTAAATCAAAAGACTCACTGTGCACACAAGTTGCGAAAATAGTGCATCTGCAATACCTCAGGAATCAGCTAAGGATATTAAGTTGAAACTTTCAGGAATGTTGAGAGGATGATAAGCTAAATCAAAAGACTCAGTGTGCACACAAGTTGTCAAAATAGCGTATCTGCAATACCTCAGGAACAGCTAAAGGCACCATGTTGACACTTTCAGAGAATGATCAGGAATGTTGGTCTACATCAAAAGATACTACGTACATCCAGGCTGTCAAATGTCGTATCTGTGATATCTCAGGAATTGCTAAGTGGTTTCAGGCAAAGGTTTCAGGGAGTGTTGATGGGATGTTAAACCATATCAAAAGACAGTTCGTGCGTCCAATGTTGTCAAAAGGACGTATCTGTAATATCTAAGAAACGGTCAATGGTATTAATTTGAAAACTCTTTGGGAATGATGAGGGGGATGCTTATCTACATTAGTATTCACTATGTGCGTTAAAGTTGTCATAGAGGTGCATCAAAAACACCTTAGAAACGGCTGTGGGTATTAAGGTGAAACTTGCACGAAATGTTGAGTTGGGTGATGAATTGAATTAAAAAAGGAAACTGCGTGCATCTAGGTTGTAAAAAATAGTGAATCTACAGTATCTCGGGAACGACTAAGGGTACTAAGTTAAAAATTTTCTGAGAATGTTGAGGGTGATGTTGAACTAAATCAAAAGACAATGTGAGCATCCATGTTTTTGAAAGAGCGCCTCTCTGCAAATATTCAAGAACGGCTAAAAGTATTAGATAGAAAATTATGGAATATTCAGAGGAATGTTTTAATAACTTTAAATATATTGTGTGCATCCAGGTCGTCAAAATGCATATCTGCAATGTCTCAGAGACGCCTAAAAGTATTAAGCTGAAATTTTAAGGAGATGATAAGGGGGAATATTGAAGTAAAATAAAGGCTCTTGTGTATCCAAGTTGTCAAAATCTTATATCTCCAATATCTCAGTAACGTCTGATAGTATATACTGAAACTTTCAAGGAATGTGATGGATAATTAACAAAATCAAAAGACACTACGTGCATCCAGGTTGTCAAAATGACGTATATACAATATCTATAGGACGGCTAAGTATATTAAGTTGAAAACTGTCAGAGGTGATGTTGAAACTAAACCCGAGGACACTATGGGCAACAAGATTGTCAAAAAGCTTTAAGATAAAAAAAATATATTCATATGTAAGAAATAAAAAAATTTTGGCAATAAAACGAACATAAATCAAATGAAAAAAAAAAAAAAAAAAAAAAAAAAAAAAAAACCTTTTTTTCATCCAAGTTTCCAAAAAGAAAAATGAAGAGCCCTTTTAACCCCTTCCGTCACGAATTATTTTCCTAGGTGAAAAAAAATTATTCCCTGATTTAAACCTACTATTTAGAGCATAAGTAAGCCATTACCGAAGTGATTTGCTCAAATTCATTTATTAGGATGACGAAAATAGATGTCCAGTTAATTGGACAAACGTGACCACTTTACTTTACATGAAAATCCTTGAAACAATTTCTTTCGCCCCATTTTGAAAGCAAGCTCGACATTGCATTTTTGACATCTAGGTTTGGTTTTTAGCTTGCAGCCGTCCATCTTGCATCTCTGGGCGTGCTTGTTCCCCTGTATTTACAGGCCAGTGATGATATCCATCATATCGCACATCAGACACAGGCTTGCAGCTGATCTTCCGCTTCCTCCCTACCGTTGTTTGCTCTTCTGTTTCCACGTTTGATTCCCTTGGTCGACCAACTGATCGAAGTGTTGACGTGTGTGCTTCTATTAGGGCACAGGCGACCTCCTTCGGAAAGCAACAAGATCCAGCTTGTCTCTTCTACCCAGAGATAAGGATTGGCAGTCTCTGATGTATTCCATCCATGAATTTGTGACTGCTAGATCAATCATGTGAAAAATCAATCGCAGTGGCCACTTTCGAGATCGGATGAAGGTACGATACAAACTCATCAGGGTCGACTTTATCCACCCCCACCCATACTGGTATTATATCTTCTAATAACTTCTGGTTGTGGAACTTGTATGTATCTACTTTCGGCTTTCGACCACCGTCGTGCATGTCCTATTTCACCGATCCCAACCAAGTTTGAGGCCATAGAAAACGATGTTGTTGTCAAGCCATCGGACTATAACCAGCTCGTCTGCACCTAGTACAATTCTTCTTCCATTGCTCCTCGACCTTCTTTTTTCATCTCTTTTTCTGGCTTGACGGGGCACCGAGCCATTCGATTGGCGCGAACAGTACCAGTTCCATACCATCCTTCCTGTCTCAGGACGAAATTGGAGCAAGGGGATTGACGTAAAGAAATTGTCGGTGTAGAGCTTGGTCCCTTTTGGAATCTTTCTTCCTGTCATAAGCTTCATGACAATGCCACCCCCCAACCCCCCTAATGCCTGTATTCTTCAGGAATGATTGTCGTCTTTCCCTGATACACGTCAAAGTTTAGGACCAAGCCATCAGAATTGCAGAGTAAATACAGCTTGATCCCCCATGGACAGGGCTTTCCTCTAATGTACTGTTTAATCTCAAGCTGACCTGTAAATGGGCACATTTGCTCATCTATAGAAAACATTTTCATGGGAAAAGCAGCTGCTGGCATCGTGCTAGCACCCTATCTATAACTGGCTGAACTTTCCAGAGACGGTTGTTCGGATCTTTGGCAGTTTCGTTGTCAACCAAGTGAAAGCAGGCTCTCAGCCCTCATAAAAACGGTTTAGACCCATGGCATCCGCAATGAGGGAAACCCTAGTTTGCCGGGCTCCAATACCATCGGTACCTTGGAAAATTTCATGCAGCCCATCACCAAGTGAATGCCAACGAACTTGCGCATTTCTGTAGGATTGCTTACATGGGATTATTTACATTCTGCTGATACTGTATCTATTTGTTTCGATGGCAGCCAAATCGAAGAAATCGCTATCAATGTACTTACAGAAGTATTGAAAGGGTGTTGATAGTTGTTCGTTGGCAGCTGTTGCAGTATCAGACCAAGCTGGAATGATCGGGATAAACCGTTTTCTTTTCCATATCACTCGCTGTGAGTAACGGTCTTAGGCCCAGCCTGGGATATGAGTGGCATATCATCGGGGTGCGCGGGTGAATCAGAAGACACTCATAAGGATCGAGTGTCTTTAGTGTGTTAGTTTTTTTTCCATTTGTTTCTGATAAAGTATTCTTCATCGTCATCTTCAGATACTTCCATATCTGACAAGTCACTGCCAATTGCATCGAAGAAATCAAGTAGTGTAATCTGGCTGGATGCGCATGGTATTTTCGTCTTGATTGAACCTACAAAAAGGAGGAGTTTGGATGCGGCGCTGAAGAGAGAGAGAGAGATATTTATTTCAAAAAAATCGCTATCACAAGCACAAAGGGGAATTCGGAGTTTGGAGTTTGGATGCAACAACAAATAAAATGGAGTTACACTGAAAATTGCACTGAAAGCAAACAACAACAACGAAATAGAGAAAACCATAATGGACAATCATTTAAAAGTCCAATAGTTAAAACTTTAAAAAGTCAAAAAAAAATTAAAAAAAAGCAAAAATTTGTCAAACTAAACTTAGAGCAGACATAAATGCATTAAAAACTGGTCAATATTAGCACAAAACATAAATGCATTTAAATTAAAAAAGGGATACTAAGAAAGTGTCAGCAATTAAACTACAGAAATAAAATCAATAAAGAGTAAAGACAATAAAAAGCTGGTCAAGAAAAGGGGGGGGGGATAAGGCAACAAAAGAGCGCAAGAGAACCTGGGCAGTACCATCAGCTAATAAACAACAAAAGAGGGCAAAAAAGAAAACTATGAGGCATTTATTCATTTTCTCTCTGTAATGAAGGGGATAAAAGTTCTTTCGTATCTGGAAGTAACGCAGCGAATGGGGGACAAAGCAGGGATGGGCTCAGAAACAGCTCGAGGCGGCCGTATTCTGGATGGGGAGTGACGTTTGGGGAAAATACTTGCCGTCCGAGGGTTTGTTATGGCATTTTTGCCATAACAAACGTGCTCTTCTTCCGTGCGCTGGAAGAGCACGTGTCACGTTTGTCCACTTAACTGGGACAAGGGGAATAAATGACAAGCAGCAATGACATCTGTTCAATTTTCCGATAAAAAAAATATTCGTTTTTCAAGATAGTAGATGGCATCCAAACTACCATAAAAAACCAAGCCATGGCGTCATTTATATCTCTAAACCTAGTCGCGCAGGTCCAGATAATTGGACAGGAACTTCAGCATAGCCTCAAGCACATACTTCAAGTTGAATTTCAGCCATAAAAAAAAAAAAACCTGTCTATTTCTAATGATCCATATTTTGACACAATAATTTTTTTTTTCGATCATTTTATGTCTTTTTGAAGCAGAGAAAAAAAAAAAATTATTTTACCTGGTTTTTCCCAATCCATTGTTTCCAATAAAGTCGATGTTCACGTGCTGTCAGGGTGAGAATTAGCGATAAAAACTGAGGCGATTACCACCCTGAGGCTGTAGCCAGCGAACAGGAGAATATATTAGTGCGATCATATTACGAAATTCCTAATAGTTAGGAAAAGAAGAAGCATTTTTAATTTTGTCCAAACTAACTGGTCACGGTGACGGAAGGGGTTAAAACCGAAAGCGAACAGAAATAAAGTCCTATAAATAAATCTGAATTAATGACGTCCACAAACTACTATCAATGAACAGATGAAACAAAAAAGCGAAAAGAAATTAAAATAAACAATCGCATCAAATATAAAGGTTAAAGATTGATGAATAAATAAATTCTAAAACGAATAAAACATAAATAACTAGTCAATGCAACCTTAAAACGATAGAATTTACTACAAAACAGGAAAGCTACAACTTACAAAGGCTATTGCGTTATTTGTGCTTTTACTAAAAGCCAAATATACTTTAAAAAAAATTTCGCTTATAATTATAACATTGAAGAATCAAAAACGCTATTAAACAAAAACCTTGAATCTTGAATTGATGAGATTTCCAGAAACTAAGGCTATTTTATATTTTGTTTGTAGGTAATGATACACATTAGTATCATTATTATAAAAATGATTTAGTAGCCTACAGTGCTTTTCTAATTACAATTGAAACAAAAATTTATTAATAACGGGTGAAAATCAAACAGTTCGTGGTAACGAACTGTAGTAAGGAGCGACCCGGCTCAATGGTAACCGAAACTCTAGAAAACGGGTTTTTGATACCAATAGATATATCAAAAGAATCAAATTTTAATGCTGATTTCAAATATATAACTTTCATCAAGTTTAGTGCTACCCATCAAAAGTTACGCGCCTGAGAACATTTGGCTGATTTTCAAAAAAAAAAGGGGGAAAGACCCCCTAAAAGTTATAGAACCTTAATGAAAATCACACCATCATATTCAGCGTATCAGAGAACCCTACTGTAGAGTTTTCAAGCTCCTATCTACAAAAATGTGGAATTTTACATTTTTTGCCAGAAGAAAGATCACGGATGCGTGTTTATTTGTTGTTTTTTTTTTTTTCCCCAGGGGTGATTGTATCGACCCAGTGGTCCTAGAATATCGTGGGAGGGCTCATTGGAACGGAAATTAAAAGTTCTAGTGCCCTTTTTAAGTGACTAAAAAAAATGGAGGGCAACTAGGCCCCCTCCCACGCTTATTTTTTTTTGACCCAAAGTCACCCGATCAAAATTTTGAGATAGCCATTTTGTTCAGCATGGTCGAAAAATATGATAAATATGTCTGTTAGGGTGACTTACTCCCCCGAAGTTTCCCAGAGGGAGGGCTAAAAGTTATGAACTTTACCCAATGTTAACATATAGTATTGGTTATTGGGAAGTATACAGAAGTTTTCAGGAGGTTTTTTTTTTCTGGTAGTGGGAGGGAAGGGTGGGTCGGTGGTTATGTTGGAGGATCTGTTCATGATGGAAGTTTTCATGGGGGAAGGGAAATTGCCATGAAGGAGGCACCGGACTTGCCAGCATTATTTATTGGTTATTGGGAACTATACAACCATTTTCAGGAAGGATTTTTTTTTTTTCTGGAGGGGGGGCTAGAGGAGGGGGTTACTCTGGAGAATATTTCCGTGGAGGATGTTTCTTTGGGGTAAGAGACATTTCTATGAAGGGGGCGCCGGATTTCCAAGCATTAGAAATTAAATCGATCATTAGACGATCAGAAATTAAATAAAAAAAAACAAGTTTTTTTTCAACTGAAATGTAAGAAGGAATATTAGAACTTAAAAAACGAACAGAAATTATAACGTATGTGAGGGGGTTCTCCCCCAAGTCAATACCTCGCTCTTTACGCTACAGTTTTTTTTAGTGCTTTCAAAAGAGCTATCTATTCCAATGAAACGGGCCTTTGTGATTCAGGGGTTTGTGAATCAAAATTTTTTTTAACTTTTAAACGTAAAGAGCGTGGTATTGACTAAGGGGAGAACCCCTTCATATACGTAATAACATATACGTAATAAAAAAAACAATAAAAAAAACAAGCGATACGGCTCAATATTAATCGAAACTTTTAAAAACGGAATTTTGATGTCAATAAATGTATCAAAAGAATGTGTTTATAATGCTAATCCTAAATATATAAATATTATTAAGTTTAGTATTACTCATCAAAGGCTACAGGCCTGAGAAAATTACTCGATTTTTTAAAGAGGGGGGGATACATCCCCTACAAGTGAAAGAATTTTAATGAAAATCACACCGTCAGAATTCAGCGTATCAGAAAACCCTATTACATAGGTTTCAAGCTCATATCTGCAAAAATCTGCAACTTTGTATTTTTTGCCAGAAGAAAAATATTCGAATATAGAAGTTAGTTACGTAAGTTAATTTGTAAAGACATCCATTTAGCAAAAGAAAAGTAAAATTTTTATGCAAATAAAAGCTGCATTAACTAAAAAACGATCAGAAATTAAATAAAAAAAACAAATTTTTTAAACTGAAAGTAAGGAGCGACATTAAAACTTAAAACGAACAGAAATTATTCCGTATATGATAGGGGCTGTTCCCTCCTCAACGCCTCGCTCTTTACGCTAAATTTTTTTATTGTTTTAAAAAAATAAAGTTGTGAGACAGAGTCAAACTTTAGCGTAAAGAGCGAGGCGTTGAGGAGAGGACAGCCCCTTTCATATACGGAATATTTTCTGTTCGTTTTAAGTTTTAATGTCGCTCCTTACTTTCAGTTTAAAAAAACTTGTTTTTTTTTATTTAATTTCTGATCGTTTTTTAGTTAATGCAGCTTTTATTTGCATAAAAAAAAAAAACAAAAAAAAAATTTTACTTTTCTTTTGCTAAATGGATGTCTTTACAAATTAACTTACGTAACTAACTTCTATATTCGTATATTTTCTTCTGGCAAAATATACAAAGTTGCAGATTTTTGCAGATATGAGCTTGAAACCTATGTAATAGGGTTTTCTGATACGCTGAATCTGACGGTGTGATTTTCATTAAAATTCTTTCACTTGTAGGGGATGTTTCCCCCCTCTTTAAAAAATCGAGTAAATTTTCTCAGGCTCGTAGCCCTTGATGAGTAATACTAAACTTAATAAAATTTATATATTTAGAATCAGCATTATAAACACATTCTTTTGATACATTTATTGACATCAAAATTCCGTTTTTAAAAGTTTCGATTACTATTGAGCCGTATCGCTTGTTTTTTATTGTTTTTTTTTTATTACGTATATGTTATTACGTATATGAGGGGGTTCTCCCCTTAGTCAAAACCACGCTCTTTACGTTAAAAGTTTAAAAAAAATTTTTATTCACAAACCCCTGAATCACAAAGGCCGTTTAATTAGAATAGATAGCTCTTTTGAAAGCACTAAAAAAAACTGTAGCGTAAAGAGCGAGGTATTGACTTGGGGGAGAACCCCCTCATATACGTTATAATTTCTCTTCGTTTTAAGTTCTAATATTCCTTCTTACATGTCAGTTGAAAAAAAACTTGTTTTTTTTTATTTAATTTCTGATCGTTTTTAAAATAATGCTTGGAAATCCGGCGCCCCCTTCATAGAAATGTCCCTTACCCCAAAGAAACATCCTCCACGGAAATATTCTCCAGAGTAACCCCCTCCTCTAGCCCCCCCCCCCTCCAGAAAAACTTCTTCCTGAAAATGGTTGTATACTTCCCAATAACCAATAAATAATGCTGGCAAGTCCGGCCCCCCCT
Source organism: Artemia sinica (assembly GCA_027921565.1). Taxonomy (NCBI): domain Eukaryota; kingdom Metazoa; phylum Arthropoda; class Branchiopoda; order Anostraca; family Artemiidae; genus Artemia; species Artemia sinica. The sequence goes on from JAPEVW010000240.1 coordinate 164,782, forward strand.
TCATGGCAATTTCCCTTCCCCCATGAAAACTTCCTTCATGAACAGATCCTCCAACATAACCCCGATCCACCCTTCCCTTCCACTACCAGAAAAAAAAAACCCTGAAAACTTCTGTATACTTCCGAATAACCAAATACTATATGTTAACATTGGGTAAAGTTCATAACTTTTAGCCCTCCCTCTGGGTACTTCGGGGGATTAAGTCATCCTAATAGACATATTTATCATATTTTCGACCATGCTGAACAAAATGGCTATCTCAAAATTTTGATCGGGTGACTTTGGGAAAAAAATAAGCGTGGGAGGGGGGCCTAGTTGCCCTCCATTTTTTTTTGGTCACTTAAAAAGGGAACTAGAACTTTTAATTTCCGTTCCAATGAGCCCTCCCACGATATTCTAGGACCACTGGGTCGATACGATCACCCCTGGGGAAAAAAAAAAAAAAAAACAAATAAACACGCATCCGTGATGTTTCTTCTGGCAAAAAATGTAAAAATTCCACATTTTTGTAGATAGGAGCTTGAAACCTCTACAGTAGGGTTCTCTGATACGCTGAATATGATGGTGTGATTTTCATTAAGGTTCTATAACTTTTAGGGGGTCTTTCCCCCTTTTCTTGAAAATCAGCCAAATTTTCTCAGGTGCGTAACTTTTGATGGGTAGCACTAAACTTGATGAAAGTTATATATTTGAAATCAGCATTGAAATCTGATTCTTTTGATATATCTATTGGTATCAAAAACCCGTTTTCTAGAGTTTCGGTTACCATTGAGCCGGGTCGCTCCTTATTGAAAAAAAAATTCGCTTATAATTATAACATTGAAGAATCAAAAAAACGCTATTAAACAAAACCTTGAATCTTGAATTGATGAGATTTCCAGAAACTAAGGTTATTTTATATTTTTGTTGTAGGTAATGATACACATTAGTATCATTATATAAATGATTTAGTAGCCTACAGTGCTTTTCTAATTACAATTGAAACAAAAATTTATTAATAACGGGTGAAAATATCTTAAGAGAGGGATATACGTAAAATCCCACTTTTTCCCCAGTTTTATCACAAAAATTAACAATAGTATTAAAAACAAAAAAAAATATTAAAGTTGTTTTCAAACCTCAAATATTTGTAGGATCTTTAGTGAACTCAAAGATTTAAATCCAGAAAAACATACAAGTGGTGTGTTTAGGATACCTTGCTTATTGTGGAAAATTTTACATTGTGAGAACACAACAAAATTTCGAAAATAGACTCCAACAGCACAAAATAGCAATAGATTTTTCCTTAAAGTACAATAAAAAAACAGAAACTTTCGATTCAACAGTTGTGGAACATATATTTGATAATCCGCACTATAATAAAAAATTCAACAAAACAAAAATAATTTGTAATTGTGTTGAGCAACAAAGGGATATCGATTAAATTCAATTTATAGTAGTGTAATAAAAACAGACTTAAGCCATGACTTAAGCCGGGCTTAGTTTTCTTGTTTGTATTGTTAGTTGAATCTCATATTTATTCTCATTCTTTGTTTGGCTGAGGACGGCTATTAGCCGAAAAAAGCTTGTTTTTTAGAAAAAAATTTCAGTTGAAATACTTGTTTTTTTATTATTTAATTTTTGATCGTTTTTTTTAAATAATGCTGGGAAATTCGGTGCCTCCCCCTCATAGCAATCTCCCTTCCCTCATGAAAACTTACTCCATGGAAAAAAACGGAGAAACTTGCATTAAACAATGATATTAAGACTCTTATTGTTGGTTTTAGCTTTCTTCTTTGTATTGTTAATTGAATCGCATCTTTATTGTCATTCTTTGTTTTGCTGAGGACGGCTATTAGCCGAAATATTTAGTTACTTTTCTTCTGCAATTTGCCGTTTACATTATCTTCTTTATTGTTTGGTAATATGGGAAGGTAGTATAAGTCTTCGGCGGTATTTATGCCTAGCTTATGAGGATGAACTACAACGTCCTTTTTATTGAAATTAAATAAAAAAAACAAGTTTTTTTAACTGAAAGTAAGGAACGACGTTAAAACTGAAAACGAACAGAAATTATTCCGTATATGAAGGGGGCTGTCCCCTCCTCAACGCCTCGCTCTTTACGCTAAAGTTTTTTATTGTTTAAAAAAATAGAGTTGTGAGAAAGTCAAACTTTAGCGTAAAGAGCGAGGCGTTGAGGAGGGGACAGCCCCCTTCATATACGGAATAATTTCTGTTCGTTTTCAGTTTTAACGTCGTTCCTTACTTTCAGTTAAAAAAAAACTTGTTTTTTTTATTTAATTTTTGAACGTTTTTGAATTAATGCAGGTTTTGATTTTGGCTCACCGTACATGAATAATTAAAACAAAATTTGCATATTATATTTGGTTAAATGGCTTTCTCGAAACTTGTTTAATTTTATTTACGAACGTTTTTTATTAGTAATAAATATACGTAACTTAGAATTAACTTACGTAACGAACTTCTATATTCATAAATTTTTTAACACGTATATTAGGGGGTTCGCCCCCCTAGTCAATACCCTGCTCTTTAAAACTATAGTTCGAATTTTTTTTTCCAGTTCTTTAAAAATGACCTCTTAATCACAATCAGTTGATCAGTTGAAAAACTTGTTTTTTTTTATTTAATTCCTGATCTTTTCTTTAATAATGCTGGGAAATCCGGCGCCCCCTTCATAGCAATGTCCCTTCCCCCATGAAAACTTCCTCATGGAAAGATCCTTCCATATAGCCCCCGACCCTCTCCTTCCCCACCCTACCAGAAAAAATCTCCTCTGAAAAAGTCTGTATACTTCCAATAACCAATACTATATGTTAACATTGAGTAAAGTTCATAACTTTCAGCCCTCCCCCTGGGGACTTTGGGGGATCAAGTCATCCAAAAGACATTTTTATCATATTTTCGACCATGCTGAACAAAATGGCTATCTCAAAATTTTGATCAGGTGACTTTGGGAAAAAAAAAAAGAGCGTGGGAGGGGGCCTAGTTGCCCTCCATTTTTTTTGGTCACTTAAAAAGGGCACTAGAACTTTTAATTTCCGTTCCAATGAGCCCTCCACGATATTCTAGGACCACTGGGTCGATACGATCACCCCTGGGGAAAAAAAAAAAAAAAAAAAACAAACAAATAAACACGCATCCGTGATCTTTCTTCTGGCAAAAAATGGAAAATTCCACATTTTTGTAGATAGGAGCTTGAAACCTCTACAGTAGGGTTCTCTGATACGCTGAATATAATGGTGTGATTTTCATTAAGGTTCTATAACTTTTGGGGGGTCTTTCCCCCTTTTTTCGAAATCAGCCAAATTTTCTCAGGCACACGTAACTTTTGATGGGTAAAATTAAACTTAATGAAACTTATATATTTGAAATCAGAATTAAAATCTGATCTTTTGATGTATCTATTGGTATCAAAATCCCGTTTTTTTAGAGTTTCGGTTACCATTGAGCCGGGTCGCTCCTTACTTACAGTTCGTTACCACAAACTGTTTGATTAATTAAAAAGAACTTTTTCCAAAAAATAAGTATTATATGTTTACTATACATGATCAAAAGATTTGTCATGTTTAGCCTCATACAAGTTTGCATTTAAAAGGTCAAGATAAATTAAACTTTGGACAAAGTGAAAGGTTTTTTTTTTGCCAGATTAGTAATGTAAAAAATTCATTCAATTTATTAAACACAATAGTTTCTTGACATATTTACGGCTTTTCAATGGTCTTTCCAACTATAAATATTAAGAAGCATGCCAAAATGATCAATATTTTTGAACTGAGCCATGAAGCATTTCTTCTATGACTTTACGGTCACCTGCTATTTCAAGTTGTGTCAATGGAGGGAGGCAGGGGTGCCTCTGCCCCCTAGTTTTTGCCCCACCCAGGTTTGTTTTTACAGTGTTTTCATTGGTAAATGCCTTTTTTCTGTGTTTCTATTGAAACAAATGACATAACAACAAATTTGGGCTCCACTTCCAAATATTAATGATACAATTAACTCCCCCCACTGATTTTTTGTGAATCTAGTCTTGCCTAGAATTACCCTGGCATTTAGAATTAGATTATATCTTTTATTCAGCATATGATTTTTAATTTATAAAATTATTGGGTGTGCTGAGAGGGGGACTATAAAAGATTGAGAATTTTAAGCCTCAGGTGTAGGGTTTTCAACAATCGGAATTACGGCAGTGCCCTCTTTATTCTTCCCAGCCTTTCCGCTCCCGAAATGGCACCCAAAATCTCTTTTTGGATGCCATATGTCTTTTTCTGATAACAATATGAAGTCGAATTCTACCGAACATGTAGATATTAAAGTTATTCTGAAGGGCATAAAAAGGATATAAGACCTGTAGTTAACATACCTTGGGAAAAGGAGTGTTATTAATAAGTAAATTTTTCTTCCGCAATGATCAAAAGAATTTGAGCTTCTCATCATAAAGTATATTTCTATTATTATAGCTTTTATTACTTTAACATTTAAAGAGAACTGATCGTTAGAAAAGATTGGACGCATTTCAAAGAATTGTCTTACCCATGATTCTTACATAGGTTACCGCGGCCACAGTGGAAAGTCGTTGGCGTTAGACCGCACAGCCCTGTATAGATTAAATAAAAAAAAAAAAAGTTTTTTTAACTGAAAGTAAGGAGCGACATTAAAACTTAAAACGAATCGAAATTGTTCCGTATATGAATGAGGCTATCCCCTTCTCAACGCCTCACTCTTTACGCTAAAGTTTTTTTATTGTTTTAAAAATAAAGTTGTGTGACAGAGTCAAACTTTAGCGTAAAGAGCAAGGCGTTGAGGAGGGGACAGCCCCTTTCATATACGGAATAATTTCTGTTCGTTTTAAGTTTTAATGTCGCTCCTTACTTTCAGTTGAAAAAAAATTGTTTTTTTTTATTTAATTTTTGAACGTTTTTGAATTAATGCAGCTTTGATTTTGGCTCACCGTACATGAATAATTAGAATAAAATTAGCATATTAATTTTATTGTTTTGGCTAAATGGCTTTCTCGAAATTTTGTTATGACATAACTTACGAATTAACTTACGTAACGATCTTCTATATTTGTATGTTTTTATATTAGGGAGTTTACCCCTAGTCAATACCTCGCTCAATACGCAAAAGTTCGAATTTTGTTCGAATCACAAACCCCTGAATCACAAAGGCCGGTTAATTAGAATAGATAGCTCTTTTGAAAGTACTAAAAAAAAACTTTAGCGTAAAGGACGAGGTATTGACTAGGGGGCAAACCCCTTCACATACGTAATAATTTCTGTTTGTTTTAAGTTTTAATGTTGCTCCTTACTTTCAGTTGAAAAAACTTGTCCTTTTTTTATTTCTCATACTAGCCACAGACTCGATTTTTTTGCCAGATTTATTTCTTTGCTTTGTCATGATTGGCCAGCTCAGCCTTAGATTATGTATAAGCTACGCCTAAGAATATTCTTTACATATCATCACCTAGTTAAATAACCTAATAAAGAGCAAACAATGGCATGCTAATGGAGCAAACAGTTATTTAATTTCTGATCGTTTTTTTTTTAATAATAATTTTTTTTTAATAAAAAAAAGATCGTTTTTTTTTTTAAGAAATCCGGCACCCCCTTCATAAAAATGTCGCTTCCCCACAAAAACATCCTCCATTGAAATATCCTCCCCTGAACCCCCCCCCCACCAGTAAAAAAAAACCCTCCTGAAACGTCTGTATACTTCCCATTCATCAATACTATATGTAAACAATGGGCAAAGCTCATAACTTGCAGCCCTTCCCCCGGGAACTGTGGGGGATTAAGTCATTCTAAAAGACATATTTATTAGATTTTCGACTATGCTAAAACAAAATGGCTATCTTAAAATTTTGATTGGGTGACTCCAGGAAAAAATGAGCGTGGGAGGGGGCCAAGTTGCCCTCCAATTTTTTGGTCACTTAAGAAGGTCACTAGAACTTCTAATTTCCATTCAGATGAGCCCTCTCACGATATTCTAGGACTACTAGATCGATACGATCACCCCTGGGAAAAAAAAACAAAATAAACACGCATCCGTGATCTTTCTTCTGGCAAAAAATACAAAATTCCACATTTTTGCAGATAGGAGCTTGATACTTCTATAGTAGGGTTCTCTAATACGCTGAATCTGATGGTGTGATTTTCATTAAAGTTCTATGACTTTTAGGGGCTGTTTTCCCTTTTTTCAAAAACAAGGCAAATTTTCTCAGACACATAACTTTTGATGGGTAAGACTAAACTTAATGAAGCTTATATATTTGAAATCAGCATAAAAATCATATTCTATTAATATATCTATTGGTATCAAAATTACGGTTTTTAGAGTTTTGGTTACTATTGAGCCGGGTCGCTCCTTACTTACAGTTCGTCACCACGGACTGTTTGACAAAAAAAAAAAACAGAGAAACAATCACACCAATATTTAGCCTATATAAAACTAGGCGTCTTAAATATTAAAAAAAAATCCAAATCCTAATTGTATCTGTGAGTGGCAATTGTGTATATATTGATCTCTTTATTTAATTTTTATATTTTTTTTTTTTGTTCATCTGGTAATACGAGACACCTAGCTTACGCAGGCGAAATATTCTGGTGATAATTTCTCTTCTTTATTCTACCAAAAGATTCGTTTTTTTTCCCTCTATGCATATGTCTTTGTTAAGTGTGACCAAAAGATTGTCTATTGCTAAATTATAAGATACTTTAGTCATTTGTTCTGTACATTCATTTTTATCCCTTGGGAATATCCTTCTACCTGCCCTAAAGTTAAAGGTCAATAAACGATATTATGCAAAAGCGTAAAACAAGGACTTGGTTGGATTGTCTTCTGAAACAATTATTTATAATAAAAGTGATTTAATGATAAAACTGAAGTTCTAGTCATCGTATAATTGGTAAACATTTGGCACCTCCTCCAAAGCAAACAGAAAATATACACCTTGCTTCACCCAGTACATCAAGAACTTTTTTTCTTTTTTTTTCATTGCCTGTTTCTCAACTCGTAGAGACAGGAGAAAGATATTTAGGGGTTTGCAACAGTTTTAAATTACACTTAGTGTTAAGACTTTTATTCTTTCGTATCTCTCTCCTTTCCAACGTCATATCTTTCTTAAATTTCAGTATGACTTATTCCGAATTAATTGCTGTTTCAGCAAAAGTTATAGGTGAAACTTGAGACATTCATAATGTGCAGTCACAATACTTAGTTACCTTAAGTAAGAGGCATGTTGCTGCTATAATCATGTGACCTAAAAACTATTGAAAATTATTATATTAACATAGTTTACTCTCCAATGTTTTGCGACCATGAGGTCAAGGTGTGGATGAGGAAGGGACAGTCCCCTCCTAAAAAGAATAAGTTCTGCTCATTTTGGAGCTTTAATGCTACTCTTTATTTTCATAATAACGACTTATACAAAAAATATTAATAGACATCATAAGGGATTAGATATCAATTTCATATTTTTGATTCGTTTTTAAAGTTTCTTTTTCCATCCATCCCCCCGCTACGAAAATTATCCTGGTTACGTCCCTGGTGAGTATACATCAATTTCTATCTCCACCATCTTCTCGGTCCATACAAGCTGAGGTATTTTGCATTAAAATGCACCCTTTTAGGTATCTTCCTCCCCTCTCTAACTACAAAACAATCAGAGAACACCATTATAGAGCTTAAGTACCTTTTTAAGCTTTGTAATTTGTCCATTGCTTAAAGATAGTATTTTTTATTGGGAAATTTACGGACATTTTTCATGGGTGAGTTTTCTGCAGGGTATATACTCTCTCCAGAAAATAGCCCCATCCCCGCAAAAAGTATACCCGTGCAGAAAATAGCCACCCCTCCTCCCCGTAAACTAACCCCCAAGAAATATTTGGGAATAATTTCTTTTCAGCTGGGATGTATTTTGCATGAGGGGATTTTCCTGGGGGCATTTTCCGAGGGGGGGGGATAAACGTCTAGAATCTTTAAAAATGGAGGTAAAAAAAATGGAATTTGAGACAGTTAGACAAAGTTCACGGGAATTAAACACGTTCTTCTTCATCTTTTAGGTACCCCCACCCCTTCCCAAAGGAATGTTGGATACGGTTCGGATTTATGATCCATTACGTCTGAAAAAACACTAGAAGGTTTTACTAGGAAAGGGCTTAATGAGCCAACAATATAAGAGCGGAAAGTATATATTACCAAAAAATAAATATGCCTTTATTTTCTTTTTCAATTATCATACCAAAATACCAAATATATCTTTCTAAGAAAATAATTCCCAAAAAGATATTTTTCAAAATTTGGGGTGCACATGCACCCTCCCGTAGTTGACGCAATTTCCTATTTGTTTGCCGATGAACAAACGAATCAAAAGATAAAAGCGTAGTAAGTTTAAACATAGCAATAAATTAATATTTAGCTATCAGCAGTGACTTGAATTCATGAAATTTTAGGACGGGGTGGAGCAAAATTTATTTTCCAAAATATAGAGGGGCAAATTTGTTGTTTTTATCGATTTCTTAATGAAAATACCAAAAAAGGATATTTTCAACAAAAATACCCCCCAAATGCTAAAACTACTATGGGGTTTAAATCTATAAGGTATATGCCCCCCCCCCCCCCCCTGTAATGTACGCCACTGCCGATAAACAAACAAATCAAAAGAGAAAAGGATATCATGCTCAGTCACAACAATAGAATAAAATGTAACTATGAATAATGACTAACTCACTGAAATTTAGGGGAGCAAAATTTATTTTTCAAAATCAAGGGGGAGGTGAACTTGTCATTTTACATTTTCTCTTCATTTAATTTCTGATCGTTTTTTAAATAATGCTTGGAAATCCGGCGCCCCCTTCATAGAAATGTCCCTTACCCCAAAGAAACATCCTCCACGGAAGGAATCTCCCGAGTAACCCCCTCCTCCAGCCCCCCCCCCCAGAAAAAAAATTCTTCCTGAAAATGTCTGTATACTTCCCAATAACCAATACAATATGTAAGCAATGGGCAAAGTTCTTAACTTGCAGCCCTTCCCCTGGGAACTGTGGGGGATTGAGTCATCCTAAAAGACATATTTATTAGATTTTCGAATATGCTGAACAAAATGGCTATCTCAAAATTTTAATTGGGTGACTTCGGGAAAAAATTAGCGTGGGAGGGGGCCTAGTTGCCCTCCATTTTTTTTGTCACTTAAAATGGGCACTAGAACTGTTAATTTCCGTTCCAATGAGCCCTCCTACGATATTCTAGGACCAGTGGGTCAATACGATTACCCCTGGAAAAAAAAAAAAAAAAATAAACACACGCATCCGTGATCTTTCTTCTGGCAAAAAATGGAAAATTCCACATTTTTGTAGATAGGAGCTTGAAACCTCTACAGTAGGGTTCTCTGATACGCTGAATATGATGGTGTGATTTTCATTAAGGTTCTATAGCTTTTAGGGGGGCCTTCCCTCTTTTTTCAAAAATCAGCCAAATTTTCTCAGGCGCGTAAGTTTTGATGGGTACGATCAAACTTGATGAGACTTATATATTGAAATCAGAATTAAAATCTGATTCTTTTGATTTATCTATTGGTATCAAAATTCCGATTTTAGAGTTTTGGTTACCATTGAGCCGGGTCGCTCCTTACTTACAGTTCGTTACCACGAACTGTTTGAAAAGTTTGTTTTATACCCTTTGCTGTTTCCAGTCACCCGTTTTTTATATGCTAGAAATTTAACACAATAAGAGAGTTGAAAGATGCCTCTGATTTACATTTTTTCTCTTATTCCATTTTCATTCATCTGTAATGTTTTGAACTTTCTCATCGGACAATTCTTTCTATTATGCTATTTAGAGACAGTCAAGAGCCTTTCTAAGCTTTGATTTCAAATCATATAAAATTTGAGCAATAGCTCGGTTGAATGCAACTAAAATCTATGTTAGATCAACTTACGCAACTGTAGTGATTCTTTTTTTAAACAGTTTAATTTAGCTTAGTCAGTGTGGTCAAATTTTAGTCATGTAGGATCAAACTTATATGATCAACCAAATCCACATCCAGATACATTAAGTTTTTACATACATTGAAACAACCTTCAGCAAAGGCTTAGAAAGACTAAAGAACAGCTTTAGCTTTATAAATCAAATGAATCCAGTCTAATTATTTCCTATCCCTTATACTTTCTGATAATGGCTAAAAATTTAAATCAAAGAAGGGAAAAAGAAAAATGAAAATGTTGAAAAAATACTTCTTTTAAAAAAATCTTGTGTCTCCAAATGCAAGAAAAGTAAAAGAAACAAAAAATTGTGTCAGTGACCCATTCTATGTAAGATAACTATTTCTATGTTATAGATAACCAATCACAACGAATAATGATTGCTGGTAAATAATTCAATTATTCAATTTGCAACCTATTGCATCGAATAGAATTATTATTCATAATTAGTTACTATGACTACCACCGTGTCGTAAATAATTGATCATTTATCATTAATTAAATTTTCTTGCCGTGTTTCGGTTCAGATCAGATTCTTATTTTTGTCTATAGAGCAAAACTTTGAAGAAGGAGAGCCCACGATCATAGCCATAGTCAGGCTCTGGCTAGGGTCATGAATAAAAGTTTGAAGACGATAACGACACACAAATTTTAAATAGATATTTGCTCATTAATAAATAATTTTTGAATTTGCCTCAAGAGAAAACGAACCGTGTATTGCGATGCATTTTGTATTCTAAGAACGGCAGTAGCTCAAATACTAAATCAATATTTATTGCTATTTTTTGCAGGTGGAAAGCAGAAAAAGAAGCCAGCAGCTTCTTCTTTACAAAGATACTTCTGCAAAGCTTTCAGTGAAGAATGATTTCAAATACTTATTGCTCAAATCTTCATGTACAAGAAAAACTCAAAGATGTTTGAAATTACGTTAAATTATAACTCTGGTAGCAAACCACTTTTTTATTCAAGCTGCATCAACGGTACATGGACATTTTTTTAAATAAAAAATCCCGTGGTAGCTTAACGATGAAGAGCAACTACCCAAAAAAAATTACAGTAAACAAATTAGGAACGGGAGATGTAACAGAAGAAAAAACGCTCGGTGTTCTCCAAGAGAGTGGGAAAATTAGATTAGAAGAACTTGGCAACTTTTCTAAGCCGCAAGTACTTGTGGCACTTTTGGGACTCCGTGGATCCGGAAAATCGACAATTGCTTCATTGCTATCTGGAAATGAAAAAATGTTTCTCCAGGGAAGAAGCAGCACGAAAACAACAACTTTAGGAATTGACATCTCCCCAATAATTTCTACCAATGAATATATTCCTGCAATAAATAAGGTATTAAAAATTGGTTTCAATAATAGTGGATCACCTTTTCCGTTAGTGTTTACTGACAGCGAAGGAATGGGAGTGAGAGGTGACAGCATTGATTTTGTTTCAACAATTCCTCCTTTGCTATTTTCTAACGTTATTATGTGGGTGACAACTGATTCTTTACGGGCTGATGAGGAACTTACAAAATTGGATCGCTACCTTAATTTGGCGAACAAAATCCAAGACGATAGTGGTGAGCTTTGTACTGACTTTATGGGCGGTCGATTAGTCGTAATAGTGAATAAAATGCAAGGCGATGAAAGTGACGAAGAACTTACAGACGAACTTTTAGAAGAAGAGTTTGAATCAGAAACCCAAACTGCAACAAACAGAAATTCAATACGCAGAAGACTAAAAACAGTGTTTCAAGTCGATTCAAGTAGTAGGATTCCCTTATTTGTATCTACCGAGGACAGACGATTATTTAAAATATACTAGCCTTGAAGGGGAAGGATCAGATCGTTTCAAAGAGAGCCTTACTAAAATAATCAAATTAATTTTAAACGCAGAAAATGAAGTTAGAATCTTAGCTGGGACAATCATTACGCCAACTGTGTTGACACCCCTTTATGGTCTAATCCTTGAAAAGATTAATACTGATGCTGAATTCTTAGACAATGACCTTAGAGATGCTCTGTTCAACGTCAAGATAAAAAACAATTTAACAGAATATGTATTCAGCTTTAATAAGCATCTAACTGAAACTGAAAGAAATAAGAAAAATGAAGCCCTTTTTGATTCTGTTCATGTTTGATAGATGATAACAAAAAGGCATTAGCTGCACTGTTGGAAGAAGGTAAAACTAAAAGACAAACAAACATTGTTATTAAAGAATGGAATATAGTTCAGCCTCGATTGACTGACTCTTTAGAAAAGCTCATGTATTTTTTTATTTCAATACGACTTTAAGCAATAGTCGATCATTGCTGCTAAAATTCCTTTCGGTATGCAAGTACTACCCGCAGAAATTCATCACTGTTTGAAAGATCACTTTTCAGGAAGAGTCTCTAAATTTCGAAGTCAAATGAGTGAACTACCGTTAGAAATTTCAAAAAGAAGCTATAAGGTAGCAGACTTGTTTGATGAAGAAAAAGAAGAAATTTTGGGTTTCTGTTCTGAGCAAAGAACAGCTTACGCCTGTACTGAACGTGCCGAAGCAGAACAGCTTCTACAATCTGGGATTAGTATTATTGAATCTGTAAAATCAACAGAGAAAATTGACAAGGCTTTTAAAGCCTTTGCAAGTCTGCAAGATATTATAGCGAAAAAGCCACAGTTTGACGTTTCTTCATCAGTTCTTCCCTGTAATGTATGGGGTTCCTTGAAAAAAGTGCAAGCAATTTTTAGATACATTGAAACTACCTTCAGCAAAGGCTTAGAAAGACTAAAGAACAGCTTTAACTTTATAAACCAAATGAATCCAATTGAAGCACATTTTGACTTTATCAGTGTTACTCCTAATATTGTCTCAAATGGCAAGAAGGCAAGAATCTTTGACCAGATTTGTGACCTGCCTACAATCTTGTCATCGATGGGATCTGATATAGAGGAACTCCGGTTAATTTGTTTTAATGTAACAGTTTATGGATACACTAGTACACCACTAAAGGTATTATCAGTTGAAACTGGGTATCTTAATATAAACGCTAAGGGTTCTACTGTCCACTTAATTGAGCCATTTTCTCCTCCAAAGGCAGATCCTGGTCAACCTGGCTTGGTTGGCCTAAGTGGAGGAACTGTTTTGATAAAAGTTCATTATTCTGTCAAAGGTGGCGTGTTGAAAATCATTGGAAATGGAGGTGATGGTGGAGACGGTGGAGATGGTGCTCCTGGTTTAAAGGGAGAAGATGGGAAGGATGGGTCTATTTCTGCCAGCCTTTATGACAAGTCGTATTATGATGCTTTAAATACTAATAAATTAACCCAACAACATTATACCGAGGAAAAGTGTTCAGAAGAGTGGCTCTGTTCTATTGCAGCTTTTTTATATCTTAATGTGTTCACGGGATGGCCTTGGGATCCACCCACACCCAGAAATGAATTCAGCGATTCAGCGATATTAAGAAGTGGGAAATACATATTTGATAAAGTAAATAAAACTTGGACCGTTTTGGATATTTGCAGAAGAACTTGGACCTACGCACAAATTTTTGTACAATCATCAACTGGTGCTAAGCCTGGAGCAACAGGTTTTTCTGGCAATCCAGGTCGACCCGGGGGTGACGGGGGTGAGCCAGGGGAGCTAAAACTTGACATTGATGTATGTTTCAGGAAACATTTTACGCTAGTCACCCAAGGCGGAAAAGGAGGAAAGGGTGGGATTGGTGGTCCTGGAGGTCTCGGAGGTAGAGGTGGACAGAACAAGATTTTGGAAGTAACATACACTCGGATTCAAGAATGGACGCATTCTTGCTCGGAAAACGTAACTGGTCCAATCCAATCAACTGGTAGAAATTGGTGTGAATGTTATAACCACGATAAAATCCTGTTTAGCACTATAGTGCCCGGTGAAAAACTTAATGGAAGACAAGATGATGGTGGTCTTGGAGAAGATGGAGCAAAAGGCAAAGATGGAAAAAATAATAAAATAAATAGTCTAATTCAGTATTTAACGGTTGCTGGAAACCCCCTTTTTTTCCATTTTTGAAGAAATAAATTCACTAAATCTAACGAAAAGATCGGAAATAAGGTATAATGGTCAAAAATCAATTCCAAGGATGATTGATTATATTGGAAATTTGCTAATGCTTATAAACCAGCAAAAAGACACTCTATCCACGCTCAGAGCTCACTATACAGCTCAATTGATCGGAATGAGTTTAGACAGTATAATTAGAAGTGAAATGAATTTAGCTGATGCTTTAATACTATCATACAAAAAATAAACAAGAGTCTTTATCGACCGATTTTAAAACATATATGGAAGCATTGAAGTCTGTTGATGACCTTATAAGTCAATTTAAAACTGGCAACTTAAAACATATTGTCGACAAGTTAAGAGATAAGCTTTTAGCAGAGGCGCAAAGTGGTTTAGCTCAGGGTATTGAAGAAGTAGAGGAGGCAAGAAAACAGGCAAGAGGCTCAATTGGATCTTTTTTTTCAAAAGTGTTCGCTGTGGTGAATATCATTTCAGGTTTTTATGGTAACCCAGGGGCTATTACTGGGATTCGTGGCCTTTTCGATTTAACAAAAGATTTATTTTCATTGGTAAAGAAGAATGACCTTGAGGGGTTAAAAAATACTTACAAGGATATTAAAAGTAAGATAGAAGATGTCCAGATTACCATCAGTGACGTGAATACGATTTTTGAGCCTAAGCCTCCAAGAAGCCCAACCGACATAGGTGCCGTGTTTAAAGATTATTTTTCACTCGTCAATGGTACGTTTGATGCAAACTGAATCGTTAAGTGATTACATGGAAAATTTTATCAAGGATCTAGATGATATTGGAATAAAAAGTCAAATAGAACTTGGCATTGAAGTTTCTGATCTAATGAAAGCCTATACCCCGGCTTCTTTTGCAAGTAGCGACGTCAGTACTAGATTCAAACGCCATGAAGTCCGTCAGCTAGTGTCTCGATTGAAGTCAGTTTTATTCGAAGTTTCAAGCGAATTAGGGCCCAAAATGTAGCTGACATTGAATCAATGATATCAGCTATTGATATGAAAGTTGAGCTTGGGGAAAAGCTGATTAAGGCCAGCTCAGATATTTCTGATATACAATTGACGATTGATGGGCTCAAAAGGCGTAAAGACAGCTTACTTCAAACGTCTAAAACTACAGTAACCAATTTGGCCTCTGCCCAGAATGCACTCGATAGCATAGTGGCCAACTCGATACTAAATCTACTGTCAACAGGAAAACAGATTTATTCCAGTTTATCTGACCTTACGAACATTGCTGCACATATTCGACAGAACAATAATTTTTTATCGAAAATGCAGCCATTTTCACCCATGTCATCCCCTATAAAATTTAGAACAGCTTTGAATCTTCTTAAAAATGAACTAAATGGATGGAGAGCAGCATGCAGGAAGGTAAAATAGAGATAGTGCTAGATGAAATCGATTTCCCTTTTGAATTTGTGCTGCTTAGAACAGAACGACGTGCTGTTTTTCCTATTTTCGTCGAAGGAAAAAGTAATTTCTGGATTGAAAGCGTTCATGCAACTCTGACTAATATTTCAACTAATGGTGCATACTATATACAATATTATTGGAGCATAGTGGCTCACAACTGTTTGATTTTGGCGATGATCTAAGGCTTAAGCCGACGGTATTTGAGAGCACTTATCAAACTCCAGGACCTCGATGGAAAAGTGCACCAATGTCAGCTTATAATAGCGTTGAACTTACAAATTACCCTTTATCATCTAACTACAAAGTTGAAATACCGGAAAACTATAAAACCTTGAACATTATCAGCAATGTCAATATAAATATGTCCTTAGTTCATCAATTAGTGTTGGTTTTTAAAGTGTGGTATGAAAAATAAGAAAGTTATGGCAATTAGGCCACTATATTGTAAGAGTTTTAATAAAGTCTCTCTTTAACTATGGAAAAATAGATAAGAAAACTTGCAGATTCGATCATTGCTATACAGAGATCTGAAATTTAATAAAACATCAAAAAATATTCAAAGAGGGCTAAAATGTTCAGTAAAGGTAAAAGTTATCCACTATTCACAACTGAATAATGAATAATCAAAATTTGAAAATGAATCCACTGTACACAACTGAACCAAAACTAGATGACAGTACATGTTAAGTTTTCTTAAAAAAAAAAACTTGCATTTATTCGTGAGAACTGACAGTATAAAGACGATACCAACAACAGTATCGTTATTAAATTAGATAAAAGTTAAGGAAACAAATTTAATGAAAATAAATAATCAGAATTGAAGGCTAACAAAATTGGATCTTTTTTTATAATAGAATTCCCTTATTTGTTCTTCGTCTTATATCGTCTCTGAAGGCTTTTTAAACTATAAAAGCAGGATGCTTTAAAATAATGCATTATTTTTTTTTTTCATTATATATGTGATTAAGTTTTTTTTTTCAATATATATATGAGTGAGTAAAATAGTGAGTCCTGCCACAAACAAATCTGTATAGATTTTCACGTGGCAGGTCTGTTTGATATGTTTTTTTTTGTGAATATTGATATTTGATAAAAATTCTTTCTCTCTCTAAAAAGTTAATTTATTAAGAACGTTTTTTTAAACAGGTAGTTCGTGAAAGAAAAGTAGAGCCAGATTGCGAACTACCTTTAGTTCGCAAAAGGTAGATTGCAATTTATGACAAACAGAAATACGTCGTATTATAATTCAAACTTAAAAAAGAACAGAAACAACAATCAATGAATGAACGAAACACAAAATGAAAAGAACCTGGATTTACGTTGCCAAAGCAGCGTAAGGTGTTGCAGCCACCCCACATGTCGGCTTCACCAGCAAAAGTATCGGAGAAACAACACTTGTACCAGGAGTCTGAGAAAGTTATTTAAAAATATTAAGTCAACCTTGCAGCCAGTTGAACCTTAAATGTATGTGTTTAATGTTCCCTTAAATGTATCGGTAACAAATTACTGACTACGTAGCAAGCTGAGGATATCTAAGGCATTCGCTAATACAACTCATCAGTTTTCACTGCATGGAGTACCCCCTCAAAATCTCCCCACTGATATCAACTGACCAGGACACTGAAAAAACATCAACTAATTTGCATATGTCTCAAATGCCTCAATCTTGAAGATGACCCTCTTCTGGCACTCAATTTTTACTTGCATGTTCCCCTCCATAACGGACGTAAAAACCAAATTTATTGTATCTTTAAATGTATTTGGAGCCAATACTAACCCCTCATATTCGAAGATGACGATGGAATAAGAAGGGCAGTTACTCTTCTCTATAATAATTGCAAAACTACGTCACTATGATGCATTTTTATTAATAATCGTGTCGTAACCGCTTGGAGATAAAGTTGTGTAGACCATGTGGTTTGTCTGAGCCAAAAAAAACATCAGGAACCAATAATAGGTGCATCAATTAGGAAAAGCTGCAATCCCTTGACCAGCTAAGAAGACCACGATCTAACATTCAAGTGTCACTTTCAAATTTCTAAAGTGTCTCTGACTTTTAATCCGATTTCTTTCTTTCAATGTGTACATTAAAAATGAAATAGTTAACATCTCATAAACCTTTAAATGAGGTGTCACATGAAAGAGCTCAAATCTTGCAATATAGCCTATCGGGCCTAGTTGATATTAAACATAAAAAAACAAGTTTCTCCAGCTAAGAGTATGAAGCAGCATTAAAACTTGAAACAAAATAGAAATTATTCCGTATATGAAGGGGTTGTTCCCCTACTCAATACCTTACTTTTCTTGCTAAAGTTTTTACCACTTTTTAAAAAGCTACCTATTCTAATTAAACGTCCCTTCTATTTCAGGAGTCTTTCTTAAATAATTGGGACAAACAGTGAAACTTTAGTGTAAAAATTGCAAGGTATTAAGGAGGGGGTAACTCCTTCATACATGGAACAATATCTGTTCTTTTTTAGTTTTAATGTTGTTCCATACTTTCAACGCGAGAAAGTTTTTAACTTACTTTTTATTGTTTTTCAAATAATACCGGTAAATCTGGCTAACCGTCCATTTAAAATTCCCTTCCCTCACGGAAAACTCCTCGTTGGAAAGTTACTCCCACATATAATACATTTCCTCCGGGCAATTCCATCCTCGCTGAAAATCCCCATCCCTCCCGTAAAATATCTTGCGGACGATTCAGTGTGAAAAATTCTCCTAAGCATCCCTTCGTTAGAAAAAGACTTTAATTTCTAATCATTTTTCAGATCACGCTGAGAATCCCCCTTCCGTGGATATTTTTCCCGGAAATCCAAACCGCTGAAAATTTCTCCGAACAGTTGAGTCAGAAATCTCTACATGCAAAATTGAGTTGGGAAACAGAAAGTAAGACAAATGAAAAAAAATTCGTATAGAAATTCTGTCGAATCCCCCCAGTAAGAATTTCGCCTAAGGTTCACCCCCTGGAGAATTAAACTTTTGACGGGTAACACTAAACTTAATGGATCTTATATATTTGGAATGTATTTGGACTGTGGAGTATAATTTATTTATGTAATACGTTTGAAATATAATAAGTCGATTTTTCTATATACATTTTGATATCGAAATTCCGTTTTTTAGAGTTTCGGTTACTATTGAGCCGCTTATCTCCCTACTTACAGTTCGTTAGCATGAACTGTTTAAAAAAAAACTTTTTCCACAAAATAAGTTTTTCTAAGAAAATTAAAGAACCCTATTAAACCGAAAATGAGCAAAAATAAAATAAAATAATCTGCCAAGCGTAAAAACTACCACAGATCAGCATCAATAAATAAATGAAACCCAAAACGAACAGAAATTACAATAAATAACCGATTCAAACTCAAAACGAGCAGAAATTAACAGAATTAGGTTTCAGAGCCCCTATGCCTTCCCAAGACCAGAACAAAATTTGCACTTTACTGAAAACAATACTAATGAATGTGCATTGTCAGTTCAATATAGATATGCTGATATTTACTCCTTAGAATGTTATTAATATTTGATTTAATTATGTTATAAAAGTGGAGACATTTAAAAAAAAATTCAGCAGAGTGCAAATTATGTTCTGGCCTTGGGATTAGCATAGGGGTTTAGAGCCCTACTCATGTTAATTTTTGCTTGTTTCGAGTTTGACTCGGTTATTTATTGTAATTTATGTTCATTTCATTTATCGATGCTTATTTGTGGTAGATTTAAGCTTGGTAGATTATTTGATTTTATCTTTGCTCATTTTTGGTTTAATGGAGTTCTTTACTTTCTTTGAAAAATTATTTTGTGGAATTTTTTTTTATTAATTTCCGTTCGTTTTATATTGACATAGTATTTCAGGCAAAAAGAAAATAGTTTAAATCTTTTCATTTTTTCAATAATTTATAGATGGCCAAAAAATTTTTCAACAATTTTAACAACATAAACCCTTTTAAAAATCTTGACATAACGATAAAATAAAAGTTCAAAATAGGGATAAAATCCTTTTTAATATACAGTGTATAATAAATTTCACAAAAAATAAAAGATATTTCGGTCACATATACAGTGACGGTCACTGTATATTTAACCGAAATATCTGATATTCTTTGTGAAATTTATTATACACTGTCTATTAAAAAGGATTTTATCCCTATTTTGAACTTTTATTTTTTCGTCATGGAAAGGCAGTGTGGTCTCCGAAATTATCTGCATCTAGACATAAATAGTAGTGTTTAATTTAGTTTTAAGCCTCCTCTAGTTGACCCAAAAAATAAAATTTGATACCATTCGCAAGAAAAATCTATCTATTTTTTTTGACAGCTTGGATACATTTACAATTTTTTGATTTAGTTAAATCTTAAGAGCAGAAGTAGTAATAAAAGTAGCCCCGGGAGTTTGAACATAATACCCTCAGTCGTTCTTGGGATACTGCTGAGGTGTCTTATTGGCAATCAGCATACACAGAGTGCTTTTTGATTTAATATTAAGGCAACATTTAGTTTTAAACGTAATGGGCAAATCGCATAACAAGACCAATCGGGGGTACAAGACCGTTCAGCTATGCTGAACAAAACGGCTATTTTAAATTTTGATTGGAAATGTTTGGAAAATTATGAGCTATAGAGGAAAGCTGATTGACCTCCAATCACTTTTTACTCTTAAAAAGGGTACTAAAACTTTGAATTTCCAATCAAATTAGTTTCTTTAAAATATCAATGATACTACTTGCTATGATAGAGCAGCGCTGCCTATGTTTTTTTTTCAGGAGAATTTCCAATCAAATTAGTTTCTTTAAAATATCAATGATACTACTTGCTATGATAGAGCAGCGCTGCCTATGTTTTTTTTCCAGGAGTTTAATTTCATTTACAGAATAATTTACAAAAAAAAATTAATAAAAATTAAATAATTAAGAAATTAAATAAAAAAAAACAAGTTTTTTAAACTGAAAGTAAGGAGCGACATTAAAACTTAAAACGAACAGAAATTATTCCGTATATGAAAGGGGCTGTCCCCTTCTCAACGCCTCGCTCTTTAAGCTAAAGTTTGACTCTGTCTCACAACTTTATTTTTTAAAACAATAAAAAACTTTAGCGTAAGGAGCGAGGCGTTGAGGACAAAACAACACAACCAAAATTTCTATAATGGGACTACTAAAAAAAACAAAAAAAAAAAAAAAGAAAAAATCAAGCAAATTGATAAATATTATTACAAAACTCCCTCAATTTTCCCCGAAAACTACTTCGGTCATACTCAGGCACAACCCCAATTGGTAAATGGCTCCAGAAACTCGGCAAAACATACCGAGCAGAGAACTGTGACCGGGCTGTTTCACACTGCGGCCGCCGAAATGCATCTCTATTTCTTGCATTATAATTGTGAAGATCCACACCAGTTATAAACATGCCATTAAAACATTCTGAGGTAGGGTTATTAATAATATCAAAAATTAACATAGATCGATAAAAAAGGAATATACCTGCTATAGGAAGAATATTCAGTTTCAAATACACATTTTTCACTGAATCTCTCGGTCCATGATTTGCTAAAATCCTAATGACAGAATTCTGCAAGGCTCTAAGTCGTTTCAGATGGGATTGAAAAGTTGAAGACCATACCGAACAACAATATAAAAGGTAACAATGGACAAGTGAAAAATACAAAAGTCTAAGGACAATTTTCGGACAAATGTGCTTAATTTCCTAATAATTCCAACATTACGGGTAATTTTAGATGTTATACAATTTATATGATCTGAAAAACTAAGCGTCTCATCTACAATAATGCCTAAATACTTAGTCGAGTGTGCTCTAGCAATAAATGAATTCCCACACCTCATGTGATCTACCCAAGGATAATACTTTTTAGAACGAGCAAACAACACAAAATTACACTTCTTAAAATTTATTTTTAGCTTATTCAACCTAGTCCACTTTTCAATCCAACTTATATCATGTTCGACTGCACGGATCAGCTCTTTATCAGTTCTCGCGCACACCTTTAAATTAGTATCATCAGCAAATAAAACTAACGCTTTTACAGGGATCACATTGGGTCTCCACTGTTTACTGAATCAACAACTTTAGATAAAAACTCCCACATAGGTCATTAATATATACAGCAAATAATAGGGGACCAAGGGCAGATCCCTGTGGGACTCCAGACTCGGCATCGTTTATAACTTAATAACTTAAAGACCTATCCCCGGGGCCGTGGGGGGGGTCATGTTATTTTCAAAGACATAATTTTTTTACCTGAACAAAATACTATATCAAAATCATGATCGGACAAATTAGGGGAAAGGGGCGTAGGAGAGGGGGGTAGTTGCCCTCCAATCTTTTTGGTCACTTGAGATGGGCACTAGAACCTCTAATTTCCGTTCGAATAAGTCCTCTACCAATGTTTTAGGCCCAACGGCTCGATACGATCACCCCTGAGGAAAAAAAAGAAGACTAAAAAAAAGAAACAAATAAACGCATCCGTGATATTTGTTCTAGCAAAAAAAAAAAAGAAACTCTATATTTTTGCAGAAAGGAGCTTAAAACATCTACAATAGGGGTTTCTCATACAGTGAATATAATGGTGAAATTTTATTTAAGATTCTATGACTTTTAGGGCGTATTTTCCCCCTTTTTTGAAAATCAGGCAAATTTTCTCAGGCTTGTAACCTTTGACGGGTAATAATAAACTTAATGAATCTTATATATTAGGAATTTATTTGGACTTTGGAGTATAATTTATTTATGTAATATGTTTGAAGTATAATAAGTCGATTTTTTTATATACCTATTGATATCGAAATTCCGTTTTTTTAGAGTTTCGGTTACTATTGAGCCACTTATCTCCCTACTTACAGTTTGTTAGCATGAACAGTTTAAAAAAAAAACTTTTTCCACAAAATAAGTTTTTCTAAGAACATTAAAAGAACCCCATTAAACCGAAAATGAGCAAAAATAAAATCAAATAATCTGCAAAGCGTAAAACTACCACAAATCAGCATCAATAAATAAATGAAAACCCAAAACAAACAGAAATTACAATAAATAACCGATTCAAACTCAAAACGAGCAGAAATTAACATAATTAGGTCTCAGAGCTCCTATGCCTTCCCAAGACCAGAACAAAATTTGCACTTTACTGAAACAATACGAATGAATGTGCATTGTCAGTTCAATATAGATATGCTGATATTTACTCCTTAGAATGTTAATAATATTTGATTTAATTAAGTTATAAAAGTGGAAACATTTAAAAAAAAATTCAGCAGAGTGCAAATTATGTTCTGGCCTTGGGATTGGCATAGGGGTTTAGAGCCCTACTCATGTTAATTTCTGCTCGTTTCGAGTTTGACTCGGTTATTTATTGTAATTTATGTTCATTTTATTCATCGATGCTTATTTGTGGTAGTTTTACGCTTGGTAGATTATTTGATTTTATGTTTGCTCATTTTTGGTTTATTGGAGTTCTTTACTTTTCTTTGAAAAAATTTATTTTGTGGATTTTTTTTTTTAATTAATTTCCGTTCGTTTTATATTAAGATAGTATTTCAGGGAAAAAGAAAATAGTTTAAATCTTTTCATTTTTTTAATAATTTATAGATTATCCAAAAAAATTTTCAACAATTTTAACAACATAAACCCTTTTAAAAATCTTGACATAACGATAAAATAAAAGTTCAAAATAGGGATTAAATCCTTTTTAATAGACAGTGTATAATAAATTTCACAAAAAAATACCAGATATTTCGGTCACATATACAGTGACGGTCATTGTATATTTAACTGAAATATCTGGTATTTTTTTGTGAAATTTAATATAAACTGTCTGTTAAAAAGGATTTTATCCCTATTTTGAACTTTTATTTTTTCGTCATGGAAAGGCAGTGTGGTCTCCGAAATTATCTACATCTAGACATAAAAAGTAGTGTTTAATTTAGTTTTAAGCTTCCTCTAGTTGACCCGAAAAATAAAATTTGATACCATTCGTAAAAAAAATCTACAAAAAAAAAAAGCGACCCGGCTCAATGGTAACCGAAACTCTAAAAATCGGAATTTTGGTACCAATAGATACATCAAAAGAATCAGATTTTAATTTTGATTTCAAAATATATAAGTTTCATCAAGTTTAATTTTACCCATCAAAAGTTACGCGCCTGAGAAAATTTGGCTGATTTTCGGAAAAAGGGGGAAAGACCCCTAAAAGTTATAAAACCTTAATGAAATTCAAACCATCATATTCAGCGTATCAGAGAACTCTACTGTAGAGGTTTCAAGCTCCTATCTACAAAAATGTGGAATTTTGCATTTTTTGCCAGAAGAAAGATCACGGGTGCGTGTTTATTTTTTTTTTTTTTCCCCCAGGGGTAATCGTATTGACCCAGTGGTCCTAGAATATCGTAAGAGGGCTCATTGGAACGGAAATTAAAAGTTCTAGTGTGCTTCTTTTAAGTGACCAAAAAAATGGAGGGCAACTAGGCCCCCTCCCACGCTCATTTTTTTCTCAAAGTCACCTAATTAAAATTTTGAGATAGCCATTTTGTTTAGCATAGTCGAAAATCTAATAAATATGTCTTTTACGATGACTTAATCCCCCACAGTTCCCAGGGGAAGGGCTGCAAGTTATGAACTTTGCCCATTGCTTGCATATTGTATTGGTTATTGGGAAGTATACAGACATTTTCAGGAAGAATTTTTTTTGGTGGGGGGGGGAGGGGGGCTGGAGGATGGGTTACTCGGGAGAATCTTTCCGTGGAGGATGGTTCTTTGGGGTAAGGGACATTTCTATGAAGGGGGCGCCGGATTTCCGAGCATTATTTAAAAAACGATCAGAAATTAAATTAAAAAAAAACAAGTTTTTTCAACTGAAAGTAAGAAGCAACATTAGAAATTAAAATGAACAGAAATTATTACGCATATGAGGGGGTTCTCCCCCAAGTCAATACCTCACTCTTTACGCTATATTTTTTTTTTTTAGTGCTTTCAAAAGAGCTATCTATTCTAATTAAACGGTCTTTGTGATTCAGGGTGTGTGTGTGAATTAAAATTTGTTTTAACTTTTAACGTAAAGAGCGTGGTATTGACTAAGGGGAGAACCCCATCATATACGTAATAACATATACGTAATAAAAAAAAAAAAAAAAAACAATAAAAAAAAACAAGCGATACGGCTCAATAGTAAGCGAAACTTTAAAAACGGAACTTTGATGTCAATAAATGCTTCAAAAGAATGGGCTTGTAATACTGATTCTAAATATACAAATTTTGTTAAGTTTAGTATTACTCATCAAAGGCTACGAGCCTGAGAAAACTTACCTGATTTTTTAAAGAGGGGGAAAACATCCCCTAAAAGTGAAAAAATTTTAATGAAAATCACTGTCAGATTCAGCGTATCAGAAAACCCTATAACATAGGTTTCAAGCTCATATCTGCAAAAATCTGCAACTTTGTATTTTTTTTTTCCAGAAGAAAAATATACGAATATAGAAGTTCGTTACGTAAGTTAATTTGTAAATTACATTAGAACCAAATTTAGAGACAGCCATTTAGCAAAAGAAAAGTAAAATTTTTATGCAAATTTTGTTTACTTATGCAATGACGGCGAGCCAAAATAAAAGCTGCATTAACTAAAAACGATCAGAAATTAAATAAAAAAACAAGTTTTTTAAACTGAAAGCAAGGAGCGACATTAAAACTTAAAACGAACAGAAATTATTCCGTATATGAAAGGGGCTGTCCCCTCCTCAACGCCTCACTCTTTACGCTAAAGTTTGACTCTGTCTCACACCTTTATTTTTTAAAACAATAACAAACTTTAGCGCAAGGAGCGAGGCGTTGAGGAGGGGACAGCCCCTTTCATATACGGTATAATTTCTGTTCGTTTTAAGTTTTAATGTCGCTCCTTACTTTCAGTTTAAAAAACTAGTTTTTTTATTTAAAATATCAATGATAAAATATCAATGATACTTCCAATCAAATTAGTTATTTCCAATTTAGAATTTCCAATCAGATTAGTTTCTTTAAAATATCAATCATACTACTTGCTATGATAGAGCAGCGCTGCCTATGTTTTTTTTTTTCCAGGAGTTTAATTTCATTTACACATAATTTACAAAAAAAAAGCGCCAAGGAACCTTTCGGTTCGTTAGAAAAAGACTTTAATTTCTAATCGTTTTTCAGATCACTCTGGGAATCCCCCTTCCGTGGATATTTTTCCCGGAAATCCAAACCGCTGAAAAATTCTCCGAACAGTTGACTCAGAAATCTCTACATGCAAAATTGAGTTGGCAAACAGAAAGTAAGACAAATAAAAAAAAAAAAAAAAATTCGTATAGAAATTCTTTCGAATCCCCCAGTAAGAATTTCACTTAAGGTTCCCCCCGGAGAATTATCCCCATGGATACCCACCCCAAGCACAAATTCCCCTCCCCCCCCCCCCAAAAAAAAAAAACTAGACTTCCCAATAACAAACACTATACTTAAACAATAGGCAAATTTATAACTTAAAGACCTATCCCCGGGGGCCGTGGGGGGGGGGGGGGTCATGTCATTTTCAAAGGCATAATTTTTTTTTACCTGAACAAAATAATATATCAAAATCATGATCGGACAAATTTGGGGGGAAAGGGGCGTAAGAGGGGGGTAGTTGCCCTCCAATCTTTTTGGTCACTTAAGATGGGCACTAGAACCTCTAATTTCCGTTCGAATAAGTCCTCTTCCAATGTTTTAGGACCATCGGCTCGATACGATCACCCCTGAGAAAAAAAGGAAGACTAAAAAAAAGAAACAAATAAACGCATCCGTGATATTTGTTCTGGCAAAAAAAAACAACAAACTCTATATTTTTGCAGAAAGGAGCTTAAAACATCTACAGTAGGGGTTTCTCATTCACTGAATCTAATGGTAAAATTTATTTAAGATTCTATGACTTTTAGGGTGTATTTCCCCCTTTTTTTGAAAATCAGGCAAATTTTCTCGGGCTTGTAACCTTTGACGGGTAACACTAAACTTAATGGATCTTATATATTTGGAATGTATTTGGAATATAATATATTTATGTAATATGTTTGAAGTATAATAAGTCGTTTTTTTATATACCTATTGATATCGAAATTCCGTTTTTAGAGTTTCGGTTACTATTGAGCCGCGTATCTCCCTACTTACTGTCCGTTACCATGAACTGTTTAAAAAAAAACTTTTTCCACAAAATAAGTTTTTCTAAGAAAATTAAAGAACCCCATTAAACCAAAAATGAACAAAAATAATATCAAATAATCTACCAAGCGTAAAACTACCACAAATCAGCATCAATAAATAAATGAAACCCAAACGAACAGAAATTACAATAAACAACCGATTCAAACTCAAAACGAGCAGAAATTATCATAAGTAGGGCTCAAAACCCCTACTTTTCTTTGAAAAAAATTATTTTGTGGAATTGTTTTTTTAATTAATTTCCGTTTGTTTTATATTGACATAGTATTTTCAGGGAAAAAAAAAGTAGTTTAAATCTTTCATTTTTTTAATAATTTATAGATTGGCCAAAAAAATTTTCAACAATTTTTAACAACATAAACCCTTTTAAAAATCTAGACATAACGATAAAATAAAAGTTCAAAATAGGGATAAAAAACTTTTTATTAGACAGTGTATAATAAATTTCACAAAAAATACCAGATATTTCGGTCACATATACAGTGACGGTCACTGTATATGTGACCGAAATATCTGGTATTTTTTGTGAAATTTATTATACACTGTCTATTAAAAAGGATTTTATCCCTATTTTGAACTTTTATTTTATCGTCATGGAAAGGCAGTGTGGTCTCCGAAATTATCTACATCTAGACATAAATAGTAGTGTTTAATTTAGTTTTATGCCTCCTCTAGTTGACCCGAAAAATAAAATTTGATACCATTCGCAAAAAAAAATCTATCCATTTTCTTTGAAAGCTTGGATACATTTACAAGTTTTTGATTTAGTTAATGGGCAAATCGCATAACAAGACCAATCGGGGGTACAAGACCGTTCAGCTATGCTGAACAAAAAACGGCTATTTTAAATTTGATTGGAAATGTTTGGAAAATTATGAGCTATAGAGGAAGGCTGATTGCCCTCCAATCACTTTTTACTCTTAAAAAGGGTACTAAAACTTTGAATTTTCAATCAAATTAGTTTCTTTAAAATATCAATGATATTACTTGCTATGATAGAACAGCGCTGCCTATGTTTTTTTTTCCAGGAGTTTAATTTTAATTACACATAATTTACAAAAAACAAGCGCCAAGGAACCTTTCAGTTCGTTAGGTCAACTCCAACTTCCAACACATGATTCAATATAAATAAACAAAAACAATACAATATCCCCCGCCGACGGGCTAACAAAACAACACAACCAAGAATTCTACTATGGCACTACTAAAAAAAACAAAAAAACAAAACAAAAAAAATCAAACAAATTGATAAATATTATTACAAAAATCCCTCAATTTTCCCCGGAAACTACTTCGGTCATACTCACGCACAACCCCAATTGGTAAATGACTCCAGGAGCTCGGCAAAACATGCCGAGCAGAGAACTGAGACCGGGTTGTTTCACACTACGGACACCGAATTGCATCTGCATTTCTTGTATTATAATTGTGAAGATCCACACCAGTTACAAACATGCCATTAAAACATTCTGAGGTAAGGTTATTAATAATATCAAACATTAGCATAGATCGATAAAAAAAAGGAATATACCTGCTAGAGGAAGAATATTCAGTTTCCAATACACATTTCTCACTTAATCTCTCGGTCCTTAATTTGCTAAAATCCTAATGGAAGAATTCTGCAAGGCTCTAAGTCGTTTCAGATGGGATTGAAAAGTTGAAGACCATACCGAACAACAATATAAAAGGTAACAATGGACAAGTGAAAAATACAAAAGTCTAAGGACAATTTTCGGACAAATGTGCATCAATTTCCTAATAATTCCAACATTACGGGTAATTTTAGATGTTATACAATTTATATGATGTGAACAACTAAGCGTCTCATTTACAATAATGCCTAAATACCTAGTCGAGTATACTCTATTAATAAATGAATTCCCACACCTCAACTTATCTACCCAAGGATAATACTTTTTAGAACGAGCAAACAACACAAAATTACGCTTCTTAAAATTTATTTTCAGCTTATTCAACCTAGTCCACTTTTCAATCCAACTTATATCATGTTCGACTGCACGGATCAGCTCTTTTTCAGTTCTCGCGCATACCGTTAAATTAGTATCATCAGCAAATAAAACTAACGCTTTTACAGGGATCACATTTGGGTCTCCACTGTTTACTGAATGAACAACTTTAGATAAAACTCCACATAGATCATTAATATATACAGCAAATAATAGTGACCAAGGGAAGATCCCTGTGGGAATCCAGACTCGACATCATATTCACATGTGGCTTGTTTTCCATCATCCAAATATAATTTTCTATCACTTAGGTAAGAATTCAACAGATTCAAAGCTCTTCCTCTTATACCGACATTATCTAATTTACGCAATAGAATTTTATGGTCCACAGAATCGAACGCTTTTAAAATATCTAAAAATACAGTTATGACTTTAAGATGTTTATCAAGGCCATCATTAACCAACTTTGTAAGAAACTCAACTGCATGCTCTGTAGAATATTTCTTTCTGAAACCAAATTTGTTCTTAAAGAAAAATCCTTTCTTCTCTAGAAATGTCTTAATCCTTAGGCATAATATCTTCTCCATTATTCTAGCTATAATCGGAAGCAGTGATATTGGTCTATAGTTTGTAGGATCTTCTCGGTCGCCTGACTTAAAAATTGGCACTATTTTTGCAGTTTTAAACGGCTGAGGGAAGATTCTATCCTTAAAACACCCATTAGTATGTTCGGCAAGTTGATCCTTAATAACTGGAAAAATTTCTTTCAGGACACGGAGGGATAAAAATCGGATCCACCAGAATTATTCTTTATTCCAGAAATCACTGTTAACACTTCACTTTCATTCGTCTTTTGCAGCCGCATACTTGTTTCACTAGCTGGCCTAATATACTGGTGAAACGACCCTTCGTCTTTATGTATACTTACTGACTGTCTAATTTCATTACATGCGTTAAAAAAATTATCGGCCAGTTTTTCATTAAAATCTGCCTGGTATTGTTCACTTCCACATGGCTCCTTGTCAAATCCTAAAATTATCGACCGAATAACTTTCCAAGTCTTCAAAGAGCTATCTCTACACGACTCAAACATTCTCGAATAATAATCCTTTTTGCTTTTCTTAACAATCTATTGAGCGCGTTATTATAATTCTTATAAATATTTCGGTCTAATTCTCGGTCAGTAATTTTACTAACCTTATACAATGCATGCCTCCTCTTGATGCTAGTCAAAAGACTGCGGGTTATCCATGGCTTTTGTGCACTTCTTTCATTTTTTTTTCTTTATAGCTATCTTAATACACACTTCATTGATCAAATGTTGTGACTTTTTCTTACCATAGTGCAAACCTGTCACCATAATTCGCGCATTCACTTAAACAACTCCAATCATATTCCTCAAGTCGCTCTTTCATTTCATTAATACATGATTTACCAAAATAAGAGTATTGTCTATTTCTATTCTCAGAATCATTATGCATGTCTTTTTCAATATCTATACATACCATAATTGAACAGTGATCGGACACATCCTTTGGGATTACAATTGGGCTATCATATTTAACACTCGAAGAAATATTATCTATCAAAGTTTCAGACGTCTCAGTAATACGAGTACACACATCAATAACTGGATGAAGATTAAAACTAAACATAAGATTACAAAAATTATTTCGAACAACATTTTCCCTATTCTTCATTTCAATATTAAAATCACCCATCACAAAACAATGGGCCGAAGATGGTAGTTGCATCAGCTGTGACTCCATATAATCTATAAATTGTCGTAACGAACTTGAAGGATATACAATTACTACATAAAATATTCATTATTGATTTCAACCTGTAAAACCATACTCTCAAATACCATTTCAACAGATACTGATAAATCTTCTCTTACCTTAGAAGTAAGGCTTGACTTTACATACGCTGCAAGCCCACCATGTTGATGTATCATTCTATTTTTCCTATAAAACGTGTAACCATTAATATCAAGTAGTAAATCATTATGATCATTAAACCAAGTCTCAGTCAACCCAACAATATTTATATCACTCACACTATCACACAACTCAGAAATGTACCTAAGACTACTATTTTAACCCTCGACAATTCAAATGTATCAGCATAGGTTTCCTAGGGTTATTGGGTGAAAATATTTCAATGGAGAAAACATACCTCGCTGGTGGTCCCAGTCTCATACTCCATATATCATCACCATCCTGGAGCACCCTAGCAACCTCTTCATAAAAATTTACCCTATTATTTTCTTAGTCAGTGATCCAAGGCTCACTATCGTTCAAAAAAAAGGGAAGGGGTGGCTCATATCAGCTGCAGTTGGTTTGAGGGTGGATTCTAGGGTAATTGGGGGTGCTTACAAGGATATCAGGGTGCACAAGTTCGCACGCGTGTAGAACATGATCATTTTAGCCTATAAGGTCAAATTTTGGCTTATAACGAACGTCATGCCGCTCTTATTTTTTTACATGGTAAAATAAACTAAAAACTTTATAAACTTGACGTATTTTGAATCCTAAGAAAAGTAATTTCACCTAGTATTTTTAGTTTTTCCCCACAACTTTTATTTCTTTAGTTATCCCTATTTAATTTTGAAAACAAGGGTTTTTTAATGTACTTTTTCTTAGTTTTTCCGGTTTTTCTGAAATTTTGCCTACATAAGTATATATTTTTTATGCTTGATTTGAATTTTGCTCGTCATTACGAGTCAAACTTTGTGCCTTTTTTCCAAAAAATACTAATTATTGAGCAACTATTTATTTTTTCTAAATAGCGTCATAGCTTTCAGAAATCAGCCTACAATGACCAATTTTTTTTAAATTTTTTTTTTAACTGTTAAAAAAATGAAAACGAATCAAAATGCACAACATTCGAACCGTCCGAATGTCCTTTACATGTTGTTAATAAAAACGAAGTCGAGACTTGAATCTGCAAGAATATATAAGCGTTTGAACAAGAAAATCCCCCCCCCCCCCAAAAGAAAAAATTTTCTGAATAGTGGCGTTTTACTCTAAATATATTTTCAAAACAAACTATAATTTTTATTTCACAAAACGATAGATCGCTCTTTTTTGAATCAAATAATTTATTTACATTCTATACAACTAATATTTTTAACCAGGAAAAAAAACAATAACAGATGCCTCGTTCTACGATCGCATGAGCGAATTTGGTTTCCACAGCAATAAAAAAAGCCGAGCATCTTACATATCGGGTTTTAGTTGCATAAAGTACTTAGCTATAAAAGGCTAATTTCTCCTTTATTGGCTAAAATCTCCTTTATAGGCTAATTTCTACATTAGTGCGAGCATGTGCACCCCGATATTCGTTTTAAGCACCTTAGATTACCTCGGCATCCATACTCAAACCTACTGCGGCTGATGTGAGCCACTCCCTCTCTTTTTTTTTAAAGATAGCGAGCCTTGGATCACTGACTATTGTATAAAGTACTGAAAACTACGACATAAAAGGAAAGGATTTGGTAATATTTATCTGATCTGGTTAAAGGTAAGGATTCCGGCAAAAAAAACGATTTTAGGGGGTGTCAGTTGTCTTGCGTGAGGCAGACCATGTTGGTACAACTAGTTCTGAAGCATGTAAACAGATAGGAAATGCGTTGGAAAGCATTGCTCGCTTTTCTCGACGCAAAACGAGTCCAGATCTACAATAAGGAATCATAGCCTCTTGATCAACTATTTAGATCTTATCCTTACCGGAAACGACTATCTTTATGCTGAAAGAGCT
This sequence comes from Artemia sinica, assembly GCA_027921565.1. Classification (NCBI taxonomy): domain Eukaryota; kingdom Metazoa; phylum Arthropoda; class Branchiopoda; order Anostraca; family Artemiidae; genus Artemia; species Artemia sinica. The sequence continues at coordinate 197,146 of JAPEVW010000240.1, forward strand.
GCGGACTAGGGATCACACTTAAACGCCACAAAAGAGATGATTCCGATTTTCTTCGCACCTGGAAACCATAAATACGCCGCCGTTGCGCTTACTACCTAGAAGAAATGCTACGCCTGCCTGAAAAAGTGCTAGAAGTTCACAGAGAGTTTGTAAGTGGCAATTTTTTTGTTAGGAAAACAACCATGCCGTTTCGCAGCATTGCATAGGATCTGCCTTTAGAGTCGACCGTGAATCTGGACATCAAAGGTCATCGTAGAGTTTCTGGTGTCTTTGGTGCGACAGCGAATGAAAAATGCCAGGGATCGATATCTGGCTACTCTCCGCTTTCTCACAGCAGCCACCAGAACACTGAAATCAAACCTGAATATGGATGACGAGGCAATGAAGCATCATGACGATACCACTGCGTTTACAAATCTGACAATAAAAGGTAAAAATCGGGTTATGGACTTGGTAGAATTGCTCGGAAACCTATTCAAGACGACGAGAACTGAGATGTATAACTTTATGACAGAGGATAGAGCTCCAGAAGCCATAGCAAATAGTCTGCTGAACTTCCGAGACATTGGCTTCAAAGCCAAGAGCTCATGTCTCGACGGGCTATCCACGAAATTAAAAGTTGGCATAGTACAAACTTTCGCCTCTGTTGCCAAAAAAAGGAAAAAAGAAAGAGCCACAAAAAAAATATTTTGGGGAAACTGAGCTGCTTAAACGAGCTCTGCATCTTGCAAATTCAACACAAACTTCGTCCGTCTCTGTGAGCTGCTGAAGTACGAGCTACTGCCATATCCGGCCTCACTTGCAGTATTATCATCAAGTCGTAGGGAGCCTCAGCTACGTACTGGTACAAAGTCAACAGCATTGAACTACATTCTGCAACAGTCTGGTTGCAGTGATGGCCAAAAATTATTCCACATACGCTTTTTGAAGACTCTCCTCGATCTGACTATATAGTTGATGTCATGAGTGTCATAAGGTGTTATCGACCAGAACAAAATGAGACGCTAGCAGATTTTGGAATAAGAGTTTACGATGGGATTCTTAGGAACATACTCGAAGCTTGTCAATGTATCCCATTTGGTTGGTGACAGGTATGACGGTCTTAGTGACGATAGAGCCCATGATGACTACTCGTTCAACCTCAAACAATCTGGCTGTCGAGAAAGAGAGAGGGAGATCCTAAAGGAAATATTTCCAGCCCGTTCACTTCCTCCAGTAAAGTTGCAACACTTTGGGACGGGATTTCAGTAGTCGCTCAGCCAAAGGTCGACTCTTGAAAGTTCTTTTCGAGGTCTGGGAGCACAATATTTTGACCCGTCTGATGGTTCATCTCGCTGGAGGTTCGAGAGTCGACATAGTGAGCTGTTATCGTTACGCCTCATGGAAGCTCTGTTGATGACGATATATGTCTTGCCATGAGGAGGCAGACATTCGGGGTATTATACCACACAGCAGTTACCGCAAGACGAAAGAGCACACTTGTGATAATTCAAGCCAACGATACTGATATCATGTTACTAGCTGCATACTACTTCCGGTATCTTGCTAGTCTCGGACTCAAGCAGCTCTGAATTAAGCTTCCGTGCTGCTGCATACCTATGCATACGGCAGCACAAAAAAAAACTAGGAGTAACATTTTGCAACGCCTTGCCGCTTGTCCACAGCTTAAGGGATGTAACACCACAGACCTTCTGTATGGAATTAGAAAGGTCCAGTTTTTCGAGCTGCGAAGTCTTCAGAACTTTGTTGGGGTCTTTAGGTGATGAAGTTGACCCCTTGCAGAGAAAGCCATCATCTGTGCAAAGTGATGGTTTAGTCAACGTCTGTAAGCAGCTTGTGGTTACAGCGTATGGCAGAAGTGCGACTAACTTCAATAGTCTGAATGATCTTCGAGCACTTTTGTACTCAAGATTGGAGGATTTGTGACGTTTACACCAAACTGATAACTCGTTCTGCTTCATTTGAAAAGGTGCCTTTCCAGTCACTGATTTGGATCAAAAGCCACAAGCCCTGCATTGATTTACTCAGGCTACCGATATGGGCTGGAGAATTGAAGATCATGAACTAAAGCCAGACCTAGTTTCTGCGATGCCTCATGGAGTAGCATCGCTTACGTTTTGCAACAGTGACAAGACGAAGTGCGGGTTCGCACTTCAAATGTTCCAAAATAGGTTTCTGTGACAGCGCATGTAAGTGTGGAGCTGACCCCAAAAATGCCTACTTTTCGATGTGAATCAGAACGAGTCCCAAGACGAAGATGAAGAAGAAAAAGAGATTGCAGCCACTGTTTCATGTTCGCTTTTTTATATGTTATGATATTAAACTGCTAAAGCATGCGTCTAAACCTCACTTTCAGCTGATCATGACATTTAACGTCTACTACATCAGTGGCCGTTGACCCAATCTGACCGATTTGATCTTTGGCCCCTGCTATGCTGGGATTTAAAGAAAATATTATCTTAAATCAGCCTTAGTCACCTTTGCACCACACGTTCACACGGCTTCACCACCCTTGAGGCTCGTATATGAGCTACGTAAGCCAGATTGTATCCAATACTACAGAAAAAATAAATAGTTGCTCAAGAATTAATATTTTTGGAAAAGAGGCACATGGTTTTGACTCGTAATGACGAGCAGAATTCAAATAAAGCATAAAAAATATACAAAATTCACGCATGTGATCGCAGAAACTAGGCATCTATTTTTTTTTTTTTTTTTTTTCGTTAAAAATATCAGTTCTATAGAATGTAAATACATGATTTGATTAAAAAAAGAGCGATCTATCGTTTGGTGAGATAAAAAATCATAGGTTGTTTTTGAAAATATTTCGAGTAAAACACCACTATTCAGATTTTTTTTTTGGGGGGGGGATTCTCTTGTTAAAACGCTTGTATATTCTTGCTGACTCAAGTCTCAACTTTTTTTTATTAACAGCGTGTAAAGGACATTCTGATGGTTTGAATGATGTGCAGTTTGATTCGTTTTCATTTTTTGTAACAGCTAAAAAAAATTTAGAAAAAACCTGGTCATTGTACGCTAATTTCTGAAAGCTATGACATTATTTAGAAAAAATAAAAAGTTTCTCAAGGATTAAGATTTTTTTTAAAAATAGGTACAAAGTTTACGTATAAAAAAAATGTGTTATTTGTAATAACGAACAGAAGTCAAATAAAGCATAAAATAATATACTTATGTAAGCAAAAAATTTTCTTAGGATCAGAATATGTCAATTTTATAAAATTTTTAGTTTGTTTTACCGTGTAAATAAAATCAAGAGCGGTATGACGTCCTTATAGGCCAAATTTGACTTTATAGGCTACAATGACCATGTTCTACACGATTGCGAACTTGTGCAACCCGATATTCGTTATTAGCGCCCCCGATTACCCTAGAATCCACCCTCAAACCAAACTGCAGCGAATGTGAGCCACCCTTGAAAGATAACGGTCCCTGGATCACTGACTAGCAGTGCCAACTTTTCATTAATCCCTCACATTTATCTTACCATAATAACCATATACTGCGACGAGCCCGTCGGCGAAGTTTCACTATTTGAACTATCAAAAACTCGAACACTAATATAAATAAAACTTAAGAAACACTCCTGAATAATTTTTCCATGCTTTTTCTTTTTCATCAACTATCATCATTCTTTTTTAGGCGCCTAACCTAGCTATATATAACACAACGACTAAATGTAATAATAACGAAAATAAACACTTATTATTTCCATCTCATAAATTAAAACTAAGAAAAAAAAACTTTAGGTTTTGCCCATCAAAAAGCTATGAACCTGAGAAAATTTGCTTGATTTTCAAAAAAGGGAGGAAACGCCCCCAAAAATCTGAAATATATGAATGAAAACAAGGAAATTCACAATTTCCCATTGGAAACAATGACAAAATAATTCTATCACCTCGCCATCATTTCCTCTTCTCTACATTTATTCATTCGCCACTAATAGGGAACTAAGACATCATAGAGACACTTTAGGGCTCAATGAAAAAAAAAAAAAAATCATTACATCCAGTGTCTTTTGTAAGTAATTTATATATCACAAACAAGTGGATAAAAAAAAGCTCCCCAGAAAATCAGGCAGCAAAATCAGACAAATAAGAAATTATAACACAACGACTAAATGAAATAATAACGAAAATAAACACTTATTATTTCCATCTCATAAATTAAAAAACTAAGAAAGAAAAAAACTTATAACCTCATATGATAACCACTACAATAAATAAATAACAAAAATAATAATAAATAAGAAACAACCAATTTCATTTTTCACAACACCAATTCAATTTTTTTTTTTTCTTCCAAGCATCCCTTGATGCACTCCACTCGTGCATAATTTCATAATGCTTAGGCTATTCTGGTATTTTAACATTTTTACTGTTGATCACTATATTACTTAGAAAATTATCTGGGATCTGTTCCATCGTATACTTATCCACAGGAGCATTTGCATGACGTCGAATGCACAAGAGAGGTGGTGCCGGACTTTGTAACCCAACGTCCGATTCGCGAATTTGGCAATCGTTAATTTTCTTTCTAAGTGCCAGTAATTTCGGACGAGTCTCTCTAACCGAAAGGGGCTTATCATCCGTCAAATAGATTTTGAAAAGTTCATGACCACTTTTCTATTTAGTTTTTTAGCGTTCTTCGACAAAGCCAGTCGAGTCTCTATACCATGCATCTCAATCTTGATAAATTTTTTCTCCTTTCCATATTCCAAAACCGAGAAATCACAGTTCTGCTCATATTCCAACCCGTCTTTACACACCTTCTCCAACACATTTTTGGCTGATTCCACATCGTTCGCCAAAACATTCCATAAAATCACGTTCTTGCGAGTTTCTTTACTTTCTACTCGCTGGAGATTATGATTAACTACAGACAACCTGGTTGTTAACCTCACATTTTCATTAGCCAAAACCGAAATTTGCACCTTCAGATTTGACACCTCATCTTCTATGGCAGAAATTCGCTGCTTTAATTCAGTAATTTCCCTTATTTGAATCCGTTACAGATTTTTCCACTTCCAGTAATCGGTTTTCCACTGTTTTCATACTATCAGTTAGACCTTGCAGAGCAGTTGAGTTGTCCTTTACTGTTGCTAAAATAATAGCTATGTTGTAGTAGAATGCTAATATGGAATTTGCCAAGGCCCCTGTACCAAACAGGTTTCTGGTAGGTATAGTATTCTACCGGTCCTATAGGTAAACATTTCTACAGGGTATTACACCTTTTCAAAGAGATTTACGCAATTTTACCAGATTTCTAGTTCATGATATATATGTCTTTTTAGGGATAAACCTGTATTATAAAACCAGCGCGTCTTGTTTCGCTGTTAATATATTCAATTATTTTTTTTGTTGTCACTATTCCAGTTTTTTCTCTAAACCAGTGTTTGCATGTGGTTACTCCACATACGGTAACTTGATTAAGTATTGTCAATTTAAACAAGTTTTTCTGACACAATTTACAGACCAGATTTCTACTTCATATATTTTTTTGATAACTTGATAGGTGATTTGAAAAAAGGAATTCAAATGTTTTGTCTATGAAATAGAAGCTAACTCAATTTGCAAAAAGGTATTCCATTTTGCACAACTCTGATCTGATTGAATTGTCGCCGACAATGAGATTTAATCACTGCTAAGCCTATTGTTACTGTGAGAGAGTTACCCGATTTACAGCTTAGTGTTAACTGACAGACTTCCAAATACGAACATTTTGAAAAGCAGACAAAATCGGGCATTATAATCAGAATTATTTGATTAACATTTAAAAAAGGGGTAATGAGATATATGATCTGTATAATACACAAGTGATGTTTGATAAGTATTGTCAATTTAAAATAGGATCTAACGTTCCCCCTTCGTCCCCCATTTCTGAGGACAGGGAGGGGAGGAGTCAATTTTGGAGGCCCGAAGGAGTTGTTAACTCGGGTAATTTGTTATAAATTTGAAAAAATGCCTAACGACGAATAGGAAATGAATTTTTCTTTACATGGTGTTCGTTCAATTGAAAGCGAGGATTTCTGTTAAATAAATAATCTTATATTTTTTCCGTCAATTGAAAGCGAGGATTTCTGTTAAATAAATAATTGTTATTGTCTATTCATTTGTGTTAAAGAAAAATCTTGAATCTGGAAAATGAAAAAAATAAGTATTAAACAAAATGTACGATGCTGCCAATTAAGGAATAGTAGACTACACTCAGAATTGTTTGCATGAGGGGCCTGTCTGTGTCTCTTTGAGCTGTTTGTGTCTCTTGAGGCTGTGTGTGTCTCTTTGGGCTGTGTGTCTCTTTGAGCTGTTTGAGTCTTTTTGGTCTGTTGTGTGTGTCTGTTTGGGCTGTTTGACTCTTTTTGGTCTTGTGTTGTCTCTTTGAGCTGTTTGTGTCTCTTTGGGCTGTGTGTTTTTCTTTGGGCTTTTGTGCGTCTCTTTGGGCTGTGTGTCTCGTTGGACTGTTTGAGTCTTTTCGATCTGTTTGTGTCTCTTGGGGCTTGTGTTTGAGTCTTTTGGGGCTGTGTTTGTCTCTTTGGGCTTGTGTCTCTTTGGCTGTTTGTGTTTCTTTGGGTTATGTGTGTCTCTTTGGACTGTTTGAGTCATTTTGGTCTGTGTGTCTTTCTTTTGGCTGTTTGTGTCTCTTAGTGGTCGTGTGTGTCACTTTGGGCTATGTGTGTCTCTTTGGGGTGTTTGAATCTTTTGGTCTGTATGTGTCTGTATGGGCGTTTTTTGTCTCTTTGGGCTGTGTGTGTGTCTCTTTGGGCTTTGCGTGTCTCTTCGGGCTGTGTGTGTCTCTTTAGCCTGTGTGTGTGTGTCTCTTTGGGCTGTGTGTGTCTCTTTAGGCTGTGTGTCTCTTTGGGCAGTTTGAATCTTTTTGGCTGTGTGTGTGTCTCTTTGGCTTTTTGTGTCGTTTTGGGCTTTGTGTGTCTCTGTTGGATGTGTGCGTCTCTTTGGGCCGCGTGCATCTCTTTGAGCTGTATGTGTCTCTTGGGATGTTTGAGTCATTTGGTCTGTGTGTGTTTTCTTTTGGCTGTTTGTGTCTCTTAGAGGCCATGTGTGTCTCTTTGGGCAATGTGTGTCTCTTTGGGGTGTTTGAATCTTTTTGGTATGTAAGTGTCTGTATGGGCGTTTTTGTCTCTTTTGGGCTGTGTGTGTGTGTCTCTTTGGGCTTTGTGTGTCTCTTCGGACTGTGTGTATGTCTCTTTAGCCTGTGTGTGTCTCTTTGGGCTGTGTGTGTCTCTTTAGGCTGTGTGTCTCTTTGGGCAGTTTGAATCTTTATGGTCTGTTTGTGTCTCTTTTAGCTGTTTGTGTCGTTTTGGTTTTTTTGGCTTTTTGTGTCGTTTTGGGCTTTGTGTGTCTCTGTTGGATGTGTGCGTCTCTTTGGGCCGCGTGCATCTCTTTGAGCTGTATGTGTCTCTTGGGATGTTTGAGTCATTTTGGTCTGTGTGTGTTTTTTTGGCTGTTTGTGTCTCTTTTGGCAATGTGTGTCTCTTTGGCAATGTGTGTCTCTTTGGGGTGTTTGAATCTTTTTGGTATGTATGTGTCTGTATGGGCATTTTTTGTCTCTTTGGGCTGTGTGTGTGTGTCTCTTTGGGCTTTGTGTGTCTCTTCGGACTGTGTGTATGTCCCTTTAGCCTGTGTGTGTCTCTTTGGCTGTGTGTGTCTCTTTAGGCTGTGTGTCTCTTTGGGCAGTTTGAATCTTTATGGTCTTTGTGTGCCTCTTTTGACTGTTTGTGTCGTTTTGGGCTTTGTGTCTCTCTGTTGGATGTGTGCGTCTCTTGGGCCGTGTACGTCTCTTTGAACTGTATGTGTCTCTTTGGGCTGTGGGTGTCTCTTTGTGATGTGTGTGTCTCTTTAGGCTGTGTATGTCTCGTTGGACTGTTTGTCTTTTTGGGATGTCTGAGTCTTTTTGGTCTGTATGTGTCTCTTTGGGCTGTTTGAGTCTTTTAGGTCTGTGTTTGTCTCTTTGGGTTGTGTTTTCTCTTTGGGATGTCTGTGTCTCTTTGAGCTGTTTGTGTCTCTTGAGGTTGTGTGTGTCTCTTTGGGCTGTGTGTCTCTTTGGGCTGTTTGAGTCTTTTTTCGGTCTGTTTGTGTGTCTCTTTGGGCTGTTTGAGTCTTTTTGGTCTGTGTTTGTCTCTTTGGGCTGTTTGTGTCCCTTTGGGCTGTGTGTGTTTTCTTTGGGCTTTGTGCGTCTCTTTGGGATGTGTGTCTCGTTGGACTGTTTTTCTTTCGGCTGTTTGTGTCTCTTAAGAGCCATGTGTGTCTCTTTGAGCTTTTTTGGCGTGCCTGACTCTTTTTGGTCTGTATGTGTCTCTTTAGGCTGTTTGAGTCTTTTAGGTCTGTGTTTGTCTCTTTGGGTTGTGTTTCTCTTTGGGCTGTCTGTGTCTCTTTGAGCTGTTTGTGTCTCTTGAAGCTGTGTGTGTCTCTTTGGGCTGTGTGTCTCTTTGGGACTGTTTGAGTCTTTTTGGTCTGTTTGTGTGTCTCTTTGGGCTGTTTGAGTCTTTTTGGTCTGTGTTTGTCTCTTTGGGCTGTTTGTGTCTCTTTGGGCTGTGTGTGTTTCTTTGGGCTTTGTGTGTCTCTTTGGGCTGTGTGTCAATCCGTTTAAGCAATAAATATCTTAAGCTTAACCCGTCTTTATTCTTTAGAATAGTTCTATTGTAAGCAAGTAACAAACCTCTTCCTGAAGTCACCTCTTGGATACACAATGCAGAAACTTCATTTAAGAAACTATGAAAAAATTGTAAGTAAGTAAGTAACAAATTCTTTCTTAAAGTCACCTCTTGGATACACAATACAGAAATTTCATTAAAGAAATATGAAAAAATTGTAAGTAAGTAGAGTCTTTTTGGTCTGTGTTTGTCTCTTTGGGCTGTTTGTGTCTCTCTGGGCTGTATGCGTTTCTTTGGGCTTTGTGCGTCTCTTTGGGCTGTGTGTCAATACGTTTTAAGCAATAAATATCTTTAAGCTTAACCCGTCTTTATTCTTTAGAATAGTTCTATTGTAAGCAAGTAACAAACTCTTTCCTGAAGTCACCTCTTGAATACAAAATGCAGAAACTTCATTTAAAAACTATGAAAAATTGTAAGTAAGTAACAAATTCTTTCTTGAAGTCACCTCTTGGATACACAATACAGAAATTTCATTAATGAAATTATGAAAAAATTGTAAGTAAGTAGCAAATTCTTTCTTGAATTCACCTGCTGGATAAAACAAAACAGACATTTCGTTTCAAGAAATTATGACAAAATTCTAAGTAAGTAACAACTCTTAATTGTTTTCACGACTTAGATATACGACTTAGAAATTTAATTCAAGAAATTATGAAGAAATTCTCAGTAAGTAACAATTTCTTTCTTGAAGTCAACTCTTGGATACACAATACGGAAATTTCATTCAAGAAATTATGAAAATATTTGTAAATAAGTAAAAAACTCTGTTTTTGATTTCACCTCTTGGATATACAGTACAGATACTTCATTCAAGAAATTATGAAAAAATCGTAAGTAAGTAACTTTTTTTTCTCTTCATCATTTCGTTAAAGAAATTATGACAAAATTCTAAGTAAGTAACAAACTCTTAATTGTTTTCACGACTTAGATATACGATGTAGAAATTTAATTCAAGAAATTATGAAGAAATCTCAGTAAGTAACAATTTCTTTCTTGAAGTCAACTCTTGGATACACAATACGAAAATTTCATTCAAGAAATTATGAAAATATTTGTAAGTAAGTAACAAACTCTTTTTTGATTTCACCTCTTGGATATACAGTACAGATACTTCATTCAAGAAATTATGAAAAAATCGCAAGTCTCTTTTTTGATTTCACCTCTTGGATATACAGTACAGATAGTTCATTCAAGAAATTATGAAAAAATCGCAAGTAAGTAAACTTTTTTTTTTCTCTTTATCACAAACAATTTTCACTTAGCTACACGATATAGAAAATTTAATTCAAGAAATTATGAGAAAATTCTCAGTAAGTAACAATTTCTTTCTTGAACTCAACTCTTGGATACACAATATGGAAATTTCATTCAAGAATTTCATGACTTAGATACACGATGTAGAAATTTAATTCAAGAAATTATGAAAAAAATTCTCAGTAAGTAACAATTTCTTCTTGAAGTCAACTCTTGGATACACAATACGGAAATTTCATTTAAGAAATTATGAAAAAAATTGTAGGCAAGTAACAAACTCTTTCCTGAAGTCATCTCTTGGATACACAATGCAGAAACTTCATTAAGAAACTATGAAAAAATTGTAAGTAAGTAACAAATTCTTTCTTGAAGGTCACCTCTTGGATACACAATACAGAAATTTCGTTAAAGAAATTATGAAAAATTTTTTAAGTAAGTAGCAAATTCTTTCTTGAATTCACCTGCTGGATAAACGAAAAGACATTTCGTTCAAGAAATTATGACAAAATTTTGACAAAAATTCAAAATTATGACATTATGACAAAAATTCAAAAATTCTGGCGCGCCACTCTAAGTGAACCTAGATCAACCCAACTTTTTGGATACCTCTCTCACTATGACTCTGTTTGTGTGTCGTGTCAAATTTTGACTTTACGATTTTGGAAAAAAGAGGCGTGAGAGGCGGCGTAGTTACCATCCAATTTTTTTAACATCAAAACTTAAACGGTCAGAAATAGAGGCTGTTTCCAAAGATTTAGCTAAAAACCAGTCTGGTTTGAAAACGTGGAGTTTTCGTACTGCTCACTTTTTTTGCAATGTGTAGGAAACCGGTGGGAATCCCCGCTCATTTGGAAAGGTGCCAAGGAAAGGCAAGCAAATAGCATGTAGTTTCAAAAACGTGTTTAATCGCGTTTCTTGAATGAAGTATCTGTACTGTATATTCAAGAGGTGAAATCAATAAAGAGCTTGTTACTTACTTACAAATATTTTCATAATTTCTTGAATGAAATTTCCGTATTGTGTATCCAAGAGTAGACTTCAAGAAAGAAATTGCTACTTACTGGGAATTTTTCATAATTTCTTGAATTAAATTTCTACATCGTGTAGCTAAGTGAAAACTGTTTGTGATAAAGAGAAAAAGAAAAAAAAAAAGTTATGAAATTTCCGTTATTGTGTATCCTAGAGTTGACTTCAAGAAAGAAATTGTTACTTACTGAGAATTTTTTCATAATTTCTTGAATTAAATTTCTACATCGTGTAGCTAAGTGAAAATTGTTTGTGATAAAGAGAAAAAAAAAAGTTACTTACTTGCGATTTTTTCATAATTTCTTGAATGAAGTATCTGTACTGTATATCCAAGAGGTGAAATAAAAAAAAGAGTTTGTTACTTACTTACAAATATTTTTCATAATTTCTTGAATGAAATTTCCGTAGTGTGTATCCAAGAGTTGACTTCAAGAAAGAAATTGTTACTTACTGAGAATTTCTTCATAATTTCTTGAATTAAATTTCTACGTCGTATATCTAAGTCACGAAAACAATTAAGAGTTTGTTACTTACTTAGAATTCTGTCATAATTTCTTGAACAAAATGTCTTTTCGTTTATCCAGCAGGTGAATTCAAGAAAGAATTTGCTACTTACTTAAAAATTTTCATAATTTCTTTAATGAAATTTCTGTATTTTGTATCCAAGAGGTGACTTCAAGAAAGAATTTGTTACTTACTTACAATTTTTTCATAGTTTCTTAAATGAAGTTTCTGCATTGTGTATCCAAGAAATGACTTCAGGAAAGAGTTTGTTACTTGCCTACAATTTTTTCATAATTTCTTAAATGAAATTTTCGTATTGTGTATCCAAGAGTTGACTTCAAGAAAGAAATTGTTACTTACTGAGAATTTTTTCATAATTTCTTGAATTAAATTTCTACATCGTGTATCTAAGTCATGAAATTCTTGAATGAAATTTCCATATTGTGCATCCAAGAGTTGAGTTCAAGAAAGAAATTGTTACTTACTGAGAATTTTTTCTCATAATTTCTTGAATTAAATTTCTATATCGTGTAGCTTAGTGAAATTGTTGTGACAAAGAAAAAAAAAAGTTACTTACTTGCGATTTTTTCATAATTTCTTGAATGAACTATCTGTACTGTATATCCAAGAGGTGAAATCAAAAAAGAGACTTGCAATTGTTTCATATTTCTTGAATGAAGTATCTGTACTGTATATCCAAGAGGTGAAATCAAAAAAGAGTTTTGTTACTTACTTACAAATATTTTCATAATTTCTAGAATGAAATTTCCGTATTGTGTATCCAAGAGTTGACTTCAAGAAAGAAATTGTTACTTACTGAGAATTTCTTCATAATTTCTTGAATTAAATTTCTACATCGTATATCTAAGTCGTGAAAACAAATTAAGAGTTTGTTACTTACTTAGAATTTTGTCATAATTTCTTGGACGAAATGATAAAGAGAAAAAAAAATACTTACTTGCGATTTTTTCATAATTTCTTGAATGAAGTGTCTGTACTGTATATCCAAGAGGTGAAATCAAAAAAAGAGTTTGTTACTTATTTACAAATATTTTCATAATTTCTTGAATGAAATTTCCGTATTGTGTATCCAAGAGTTGACTTCAAGAAAGAAATTGTTACTTATGAGAATTTCTTCATAATTTCTTGAATTAAATTTCTACGTCGTATATCTAAGTCGTGAAAACAATTAAGAGTTTGTTACTTACTTAGAATTTTGTCGTAATTTTTTGAAAAAAATGTCTTTTCGTTTATCCAGCAGGTTAATTCAAGAAAGAATTTGCTACTTACTTACATTTTTTTCATAATTTCTTTAATGAAATTTCCGTATTGTGTATCCAAGAGGTGACTTCAAGAAAGAATTTGTTACTTACTTACAATTTTTTCATAGTTTCTTAAATGAAGTTTCTGCATTGTGTATCCAAGAGATGACTTTAGGAAAGAGTTTGTTACTTGCTTACAATAGAACTATTCTAAAGAATAAAGACGGGTTAAGCTTAAAGATATTTATTGCTTAAACGTATTGACACACAGCCCAAAGAGACGCACAAAGCCCAAAGAAACACACACAGCCCAGAGAGACACAAAACAGCCCAAAGAGACAAACACAGACCAAAAAGACTCTACTTACTTACAATTTTTCATAATTTCTTTAATGAAATTTCTGTATTGTGTATCCAAGAGGTGACTTTAAGAAATAATTTGTTACTTACTTACTTACAATTTTTTCATAGTTTCTTAAATGAAGTTTCTGCATTGTGTATCCAAGAGGTGACTTCAGGAAAGAGTTTGTTACTTGCTTACAATAGAACTATTCTAATAATAAAGACGGGTTAAGCTTAAAGATATTTATTGCTTAAACGTATTGACACACAGCCAAAAGAGACACACAAAGCCCAAAGAAACACACACAGCCCAAAGAGACACAAACAGCCCAAAGAGACAAACACAGACCAAAAAGACTCAAACAGCCCAAAGAGACACACAAACAGACCAAAAAGACTCAAACAGTCCCAAAGAGACACACAGCCCAAAGAGACACACACAGCTTCAAGAGACACAAACAGCTCAAAGAGACACAGACAGCCCAAAGAGAAACACAACCCAAAGAGACAAACACAGACCTAAAAGACTCAAACAGCCCAAAGAGATACATACAGACCAAAAAGAGTCAGACACCCCAAAAAAAGCTCAAAGAGACACACATGGCTCCTAAGAGACACAAACAGCCGAAAGAAAAACAGTCCAACGAGACACACATCCCACAGAGACGCACAAAGACCAAAGAAACACACACAGCCTAAAGAGACAAACACAGCCCAAAGAGACAAACACAGACCAAAAAGACTCAAACAGCCCAAAGAGACACACAAACAGACCAAAAAAAGACTCAAACAGCCCAAAGAGACACACAGCCCAAAAAGACACACACAGCCTCAAGAGACACAAACAGCTCAAAGAGACACAGACATCCCAAAGAGAAAACACAACCCAAAGAGACAAAACACAGACCTAAAAGACTCAAACAGCCCAAAGAGACACATACAGACCAAAAAGACTCAGACATCCCAAAAAGACACACAGTCCAACGAGACACACACAGCCTAAAGAGACACACACATCACAAAGAGACACCCACAGCCCAAAGAGACACATACAGCTCAAAGAGACGTACACGGCCCAAAGAGACGCACACATCCAACAGAGAGACACAAAGCCCAAAACGACACAAACAGCCAAAAGAGGCACACACAGACCATAAAGATTCAAACTGCCCAAAGAGACACACAGTTTAAAGAGACACACACAGCCCAAAGAGACACACACGGGCTAAAGGGACATACACACAGTCCGAAGAGACACACACAAAGCCCAAAGAGACACAACACAGCCCAAAGAGACAAAAAACGCCCATACAGACACATACATACCAAAAAGATTCAAACACCCCAAAGAGACACACATTGCCTAAAGAGACACACATGGCCTCTAAGAGACACAAACAGCCAAAAGAAACACACACAGACCAAAATGACTCAAACATCCCAAGAGACACATACAGCTCAAAAGAGATGCACGCGGCCCAAAGAGACGCACACATCCAACAGAGACACACAAAGCCCAAAACGACACAAAAAGCCAAAAAGCCCAAAACCGACACAAACAGTCAAAGAGACACACACAGACCATAAAGGTTCAAACTGCCCAAAGAGACACACAGCCCTAAAGAGACACACACAGCCCAAAGAGACACACACAGGCTAAAGAGACATACACACAGTCCGAAGAGACACACAAAGCCTAAAGAGACACACACACAGCCCAAAGAGACAAAAAACGCCCATACAGACACTTACATACCAAAAAGATTCAAACACCCCAAAGAGACACACATTGCCCAAAGAGACACACATGGCCTCTAAGAGACAAAAACAGCCAAAAGAAACACACACAGACCAAAATGACTCAAACATCCCAAGAGACACATACAGCTCAAAGAGATGCACGCGACCGAAAGAGACGCACACATCCAACAGAGACACACAAAGCCCAAAACGACACAAAAAGCCAAAGAGACACACACAGGCCAAAAAGATTCAAACTGCCCAAAGAGACACACAGCCTAAAGAGGCACACACAGCCCAAAGAGACACACACACAGGCTAAAGAGACACACACAGCCCGAAGAGACACACAAAGCCCAAAGAGACACACACACAGCCCAAAGAGACAAAAAACGCCCATACAGACACATATAGACCAAAAGATTCAAAACGCCCCAAAGAGACACACCTAGCCAAAGTGACACACACGACCCCTAAGAGACACAAACAGCCAAAAGAAAGACACACAGACCAAAATGACTCAAACAGTTCAAAGAGACACACATAACCCAAAGAAACACAAACAGCCCAAAGAGACACAAGCCCAAAGAGACAAACACAGCCCAAAAGGACTCAAACAGCCCATAGAGACACAAACAGATCAAAAAGACTCAAACAGTCCAACGAGACACACAGCCCAAAGAGACGCACAAAGCCCAATGAAACACACACAACCCAAAGAGACACAAACAGCTCAAAGAGACAAACACAGACCAAAAAGACTCAAACAGCTCAAAGAGACACACAGCCCAAAGAGACACACACAGCCTCAAGAGACACAAACAGCTCAAAGAGACACAGACAGGCCCTCATGCAAACAATTCTGAGTGTAGTCTACTATTCCTTAATTAGCAGCATCGTACATTTTGTTTAAATACTTATTTTTTTTGTCATTTTCCAGATTCATGATTTTTATTTAACACAATGAATAGACAATAACAATTATTTATTTAACAGAAATTCTCGCTTTCAATTGAACGGAAAAAATATAAGAATTATTTATTTAACAGAAATCCTCGCTTTCAATTGAACGAACACCATGTAAAGAAAAAATTCATTTCCTATTCGTCGTTAGGCATTTTTCAAATTTATAACAAATTACCCGAGTTAACAACTCCTTCGGGCCTCTGAAATTTGACTCCTCCCCTCTCTGTCCTTCAGAAATGGGGGGGGACGAAGGGGGAACGTTAGATCCTATTTTAAATTGACAATACTTATCAAACATCACTTGTGTATTATACAGATCATATATCTCATTACCCCTTTTTAAATGTTTAATCAAATAATTCTGATTATAATGCCCGATTTTTTGTCTGCTTTTCAAAATGTTCGTATTTGGAAGTCTGTCAGTTAACACTAAGCTGTAAATCGGGTAACTCTCTCACAGTAACAATAGGCTTAGCAGTGATTAAATCTCATTGTCGGCGACAATTCAATCAGATCAGAGTTGTGCAAAATGGAATACCTTTTTGCAAATTGAGTTAGCTTCTATTTCATAGACAAAATAGTTGAATTCCTTTATTCAAATCACCTATCAAATTATCAAAAAATATATGAAGTAGAAATCTGGTCTGTAAATTGTGTCAGAAAAACTTGTTTAAATTGACAATACTTAATCAAGTTACCGTATGTGGAGTAACCACATGCAAATACTGGTTTAGAAAAAACTGGAATAGTGACAACAGCAAAAATAATTGAATATATTAACAGCGAAACAAGACGCGCTGGTTTTATAATACAGGTTTATCCCTAAAAAGACATATATATCACGAACTAGAAATCTAGTAAATTGCGTAAATCTCTTTGAAAAGGTGTAATGCCCTGTAGAAATGTTTACCTATAGGACCGGTAGAATACTATACCTAACAGAAACCTGTTTGGTACAGGGGCCTTGGCAAATTCCATATTAGCATTCTACTGTTGTCAGCTAACGATTTTATTGAAAATTCTTCAACCGATATTCCTGAAGAAAACATTTGAGATGTTTGAACTGTCAAGTCCTTATTGCTTCTTTCGTTTTTTGTCATCTCCAATGAAACCTTGCCAACAAATTTAAAGTAGCCTATACAAAAGAATGGAGCAAAACGTGCAATTTGGTTAATCGGCCGTTAATTGAGCCACGGCAAACAGCTTAAATCTCGAACATTCAGCTCCTAATTTGCTAATTCTCCTCTCCAGATAAACGATTATCCTGCTGTTATTATCCGCAAAAAATTTTCATGAACACTTGAAATCATGCAATAGCTAGGTTAGGATGCAATCGAAACTACCTGTATGAATGCATTCAGGTAAATTTAATTTCGGAACAATAAAAAACGCTATCTGAATAGTTCAAACTATAAACCTTTTAAACTGGTTTAGCTCTTCACTCTTTGAACTCTGAAAGTGAACTGATATGTTATTGCTTATATACCCTTTTAATCAACTTGCATGCGTATAGTATTTTAGTTTAATTGAAACTCCCCCTAAAAGTTTCAACTTAATGCCCTTAGTATGAGTAGAATGCTAATATTGAATACTACCGCTGCTATAGGAAAAACATTTATATCGCTGTCATAGGAATTCCACATTCCATGGCACCTTTCCAAGGCAGATTACCAGACTGGTTATTTGGCAGTGTATAATGCGGTCAAACATGTTTTGAGAGTATGGTCATAATAATATAATTTAAGCAGACAGGTTTTTTTTTTCTGTTTTTGATAAGAATTGTACAATGAATGTACGTCATGAGTTCACGTGCACATTCTTAAAAAACTGGTATGATATAAAGTAGTCAAACATGTTTTGGGAGCATGCATGAAATTATGTAACACAACCGAACCGGTTTTTTTCGAGGTAACATCCGTTTTTATTCGTCATTGAAATTCCGTATAAAACGTTCGTGCATTAGAATTTAATTTTCATTATGTTTTAACATATCGATTATAGTTCACTGAATACTATTAACTTTGAAACAATGGATCCGTCAATTATCAATGTGAGTACAGCTTATTAAATTTTTTAATTTATTTCCAGATAAAAAAATCATTTTACCAGTAAATACAAATTTCAGGGGGACTTAGCCCCCCTCCCCTCCAACAATACAAACCCTTAAATTATGATGTGTATAGTCGTTAGAAAACGCTAAGTATGCTTTTTCTATTATGTAAAACAAAAAAACCCCTCCTCCATTGCCTTGTTACGAGCATAGTTCTGTAGTTTTAGTTATTTCGTTAAAATATATGTCCCTTTTTCCCAATTATCAAAAAAAAATCTTTTTTTTTCCTGGTCTAAATGGAAGCAGCTGTGTTACATAGGAGGGGACAGTTTTAAGATCAAATTTCACGCACTCATGTTATCACGCGCTCGTGTTATCACCGTGATTAGTAACACATGTCTTTGTCTGTTTCAAGATACGTTGACTAGCGAAAAACCCTGTGTGAATGAGTTGAAATAAAAAAAATTAACAAGAAATCCCTGAATAATTATTTTTTGGGGGAGTGGGTTGATGGATGCAGGATATCTTAACGGTTGAATTAGTTGAAATAAAGTTTTAACAAGAAATGTCTGAAAAGTGTGATCAGAAATTAAGAATTGTCTTAAGGGGGGGGAATTTTCCATGGAAAAGGGAAGGGATATTTTTACATGAAAACAACTTCAACGGTATTTCGGAGGGGGTAGCTAACTTCATATACGGGATAATTTCCATTCATCTTAGTTTTTAACGATGCTCCTTATTTCTAGTTGAAAATGCTTATTTTTTAATTTAATTGGGAATGAAAAGTCAAAGTCTAACATAAAGAACAAGATATTTCGGAGGGGGTAGCTCACCTCATATACGGGATAATTTCCATTCGTCTTAGTTTTTAACGATGCTCCTTATTTCTAGTTCAAAATGCATATTTTTTAATTTTAATTGGGAATGAAATGTCAAAGTCGAAAATAAAGAACAAGATATTTCCGGGGGGGGGGGGGGGGGGGTAGCTCACTTCATATACGGGATAATTCCCATTCGTCTTAGTTTTTAAACGATACTCCTTATTGCTAGTTGAAAATGCTTATTTTTTAATTTAATTGGGAATGAAAAGTCAAATTCTAACATAAAGAACAAGGTATTTCAGGGGGGGGAGTAGCTCACTTCATATACGGGATAATTTCCATTCGTCTTAGTTTTTAACGATGCTCCTTATTTCTAGTAGAAAATGCTTATTTTTTATTTAATTGGGAATGAAAAAGTCAAATTCTAACATAAAGAACAAGGTATTTCGGGGGGGGGGGGGTTAGCTCACTTCATATACGGGATAATTTCCAATCGTCTTAGTTTTTTAACGATGCTCCTTATTTCTAGTTGTAAATGCTTTATTTTTAATTTAATTGGGAATGAAAAGTCAAATTCTAACATAAAGAACAAGATATTTCGGAGGGGGTAGCTCACTTCATATACGGGATGATTTCCATTCGTCTTAGTTTTTAACGATGCTCCTTATTTCTAGTTGAAAATGCTTATTTTTTAATTTAATTGGGAATGAAAAGTCAAATTCTAACATAAAGAACAAGATATTTCGGAGGGGGTAATCACTTCATATACGGGATAATTTCCATTCGTCTTAGTTTTTAAACGATGCTCCTTGTTTCTAGTTGAAAATGCTTATTTTTTAATTTAATTGGGAATGAAAAGTCAAATTCTAACATAAAGAACAAGATATTTCGGAGGGGGTAACTCACTTCATATACAGGATAATTTCCCATTCGACTTAGTTTTCAACGATGCTCCATATTTCTAGTTGAAAATGCTTATTTTTTTAATTTAATTGGGATTGAAAAGTCAAATTCTAATATAAAGAACAAGGTATTTCGGAGGGGGTAGCTCACTTCATATACGGGATAATTTCCATTCGTCTTAGTTTTTTAGCGATGCTCCTTATTTCTAGTTCAAAATGCTTATTTTTTAATTTAATTGGGAATGAAAAGTCAAATTCTAACATAAAGAACAAGATATTTCGAAGGGGGTAGATCACTTCATATACGGGATGATTTCCATTCGTCTTAGTTTTTAACGATGCTCCTTATTTCTAGTTGAAAATGCTTATTTTTTAATTTAATTGGGATGAAAAGTCAAATTCTAACATACAGAAACAAGATATTTCGGAGGGGGTAGCTCACTTCATATACGGGATAATTTTCATTCGTCTTAGTTTTTAACGATGCTCCTTGTTTCTAGTTGAAAATGCTTATTTTTTAATTAAATTGGGAATGAAAAGTCAAATTCTAACATAAAGAACAAGATATTTCGGAGGGGGTAACTCACTTCATATACAGGATAATTTCCATTCGTCTTAGTTTTCAACGATGCTCCATATTTCTAGTTGAAAATGCTTATTTTTTAATTTTAATTGGGAATGAAAAGTCAAATTCTAACATAAAGAACAAGATATTTCGGAGGGGGTAGCTCACTTCATATACGGGATGATTTCCATTCGTCTTAGTTTTTAACGATGCTCCTTATTTCTAGTTGAAAATGCTTATTTTTTAATTTAATTGGAATGAAAAGTCAAATTCTAACATAACGAACAAGATATTTCGGAGGGGGTAGCTCACTTTCATATACGGGATAATTTCCATTCGTCTTAGTTTTTTAACGATGCTCCTTGTTTCTAGTTGAAAATGCTTATTTTTAATTTAATTGGGAATAAAAAGTCAAATTCTAACATAAAGAACAAGATATTTCGTAGGGGGTAACTCACTTCATATACAGGATAATTTCCATTCGTCTTAGTTTTTCAACGATGCTCCATATTTCTAGTTGAAAATGCTTATTTTTTTAATTTAATTGGGAATGAAAAGTCAAATTCTAACATAAAGAACAAGGTATTTCGGAGGGGGTAGCTCAATTCATATACGGGATAATTTCCATTCGTCTTAGTTTTTACTGATGCTCCTTATTTCTAGTTCAAAATGCTTATTTTTTAATTTAATTGGGAATGAAAAGTCAAATTCTAACATAAAGAACAAGGTATTTCGGAGGGGGTAGCTCACCTCATATACGGGATAATTTTCATTCGTCTTAGTTTTTTAACGATGCTCCTTATTTCTACTTCAAAATGCTTACTTTTCAATATAATTGGGAATGAAAAGTCAAAGTCTAACATAAAGAACAAGGTATTTCGGAGGGGGTAGCTCACTTCATATACGGGATAATTTCTATTCGTCTTAGTTTTTAACGAAGCTCCTTATTTCTAGTTGAAAATGCTTATTTTTTAATTTAATTGGGAATGAAAAGTCAAATTCTAACATAAAGAACAAGGTATTTCAGGGGGGGGGTAGCTCACTTCATTTACGGGATGATTTCCAATCGTCTTAGTTTTTAACGATGCTCCTTATTTCTAGTTGAAAAATGCTTATTTTTTAATTTAATTGGGAATGAAAAGTCAAATTCTAACATAAAGAACAAGGTATTTCGGAGGGGGTAGCTAACTTCATATACGGGATGATTTCCATTCGTCTTAGTTTTTTAACGATGTTCCTTATTTCTAGTTGAAAATGCATATTTTTTAATTTAATTGGGAATGAAAAGTCAAATTCTAACATAAAGAACAAGGTATTTCGGAGGGGGTAGCTCACCTCATATACGGGATAATCTCCATTCGTCTTAGTTTTTAACGATGCTCCTTATTTCTAGTTCAAAATGCATATTTTTTTAATTTAAATTGGGAATGAAATGTCAAAGTTGAAAATAAAGAACAAGATATTTCGGGGGGGGGGGGGTAGCTCACTTCATATACGGGATAATTTCCATTCGTCTTAGTTTTTAACGATGCTCCTTATTTCTAGTTGAAAATGCTTTTTTTTTATTTAATTGGGAATGAAAAGTCAAATTCTAACATAAAGAACAGGTATTTCGGGGGGGGGAGTAGCTCACTTCATATACGGGATAATTTCCATTCGTCTTAGTTTTTAACGATGCTCCTTATTTCTAGTTGAAAATGCTTATTTTTTAATTTAATTGGGAATGAAAAGTCAAATTCTAACATAAAGAACAAGGTATTTCGGGAGGGGGGAGTAGCTCACTTCATATACGGGATAATTTCCATTCGTCTTAGTTTTTAACGATGCTCCTTATTTCTAGTTGAAAATGCTTATTTTTTAATTTAATTGGGAATGAAAAGTCAAATTCTAACATAAAGAACAAGGTATTTCAGGAGGGGGGGGGGGTAGCTCACTTCCATATACGGGATTAATTTCCATTCGTCTTAGTTTTTAGCGATGCTCCTTATTTCTAGTTGAAAATGCTTATTTTTTAGTTTAATTGAAAATGAAAAGTCAAATTCTAACATAAAGAACAAGGTATTTCGGAGGGGGTAACTAACTTCATATACGAGATAATTTCCATTCGTCTTAGTTTTTAACGATGTTCCTTATTTTTAGTTGAAAATGCTTATTTTTAATTTAATTGGGAATGAAAAGTCAAATTCTAACATAAAGAACAAGGTATTTGGAGAGGGGTGGGAGTGCAAAAAAAAAACCTGTGTGAATGAGTTGAAATAAAAGATTTTAAGTGTTTGGTTAGCTTTTAATATGGTTGACTATTTTTTAGATCTGTATTTTAAATCATTGTATTGGATTTGATGCAGTGGGAGGGGAGAGAGAGGGGGATTCTTTGTGCAGACTAATTTTTTCTTCTGTAAAAAAGGGAATCGATAATTTCAAAGTACCAAGTCACATGATAGTTACGCTATTGTAGAAAATAATTTCAAAGTACCAAGTCACATGATAGTTACGCTATTATAGAAAATAATTTCAAAGTACCAAGTCACATGATAGTTACGCTATTATAGAAAATAATTTTAAAGTACCAAGTCACATGATAGTTACGCTATTATAGAAAATAATTTCAAAGTACCAAGTCACATGATAGTTACGCTATTATAGAAAATAATTTCAAAGTACCTAGTCACATGAAGGTTACGCTATTATAGAAAATAATTTCAAAGTAAGAAAACGGTTAGTTTTGGAAAAAACAGACTTGGGACACTCGTGTTATCACCAAGATTAGTAACACATGTCTTTGTCTGTTTCAAGACATGTTGAAAATATAGATTAAAGTTGTTATTAAAATCGTTAATTAAAAGAATAGTGCTTGAGATTCTAATTATTTAACATACGATTTGTGAATTTTTTTTTTCGCAAATATGGATTCTTTTGAATTCATTGACTTATTCATAATTCCTTAATTTAAGAGTAAAGAACTGCTTATTTTCACCTTGGCTGATATCCCTGCTATTCGACGTGGCTTAAAATCACGCTTGGACCCATTAGAGTCGGAGAGGATTGTTGTGTTAAGAACCCCGCCAATTCAAGAAGAAAAGAAGACCAACAGTGTACCTATCGAGATGGAGCGAGTCATAAATTTTACCGATGATATTAATCAAGATGTTATTTTCGTCAAGGAAGTGAAAATATTTAACCTAACATGAGCATAATTTTTGAAGCATATATTAAATATTTAAGTTCAATAATATATCGAATCTGTATTGTTTTTTTTTGTTCGACTTGATAGGAATTCTGAAACCGGATGGTCGTTTGAAATTTCTTGATGACTAAAGATTTTTTGTTTTTCTTCTAAAAGGCTTAATATTCTCAAGGTTTTATGTTTTTTAATTTAATTGAGATGAAAAGTCAAAGTATAACATAAAGAACAAGATTTTTCGGAGGGGGCAGCTCACTTCATATACGGGATAATTTCCATTCGTCTTAGTTTTTTAACGATACTCCTTATTTCTAGCTCAAAATGCTTATTTTTTAATTTAATTGTGATGAAAAGTCAAAGTCTTATATAAAGAACAAGATATTTCGGAGGGGGTAGCTCACTTCAACGGATAGCTTTACTTCTTTGATTTGTTCCATATAATACATAAGTGGTGGGTGTGATGGCAGAAGGATCTCTTACCGGATGAATTAATTAGTTGAAATAAAGTTTTAACAAGAGAAATGTCTGAAAATTTGTGATCAGAAATTAAGAATTGTCTTGAGGGGGGAATTTTCCATGGAAAAGGGAAGGATATTTTTACATGAAAACAACTTCAAAGGTATTTCGGAGGTGTAGCTAAACTTCATATACGGGATAATTTCCATTCGTCTCAGTTTTTAACGATGCTCCTTATTTCTAGTTGAAAATGCTTATTTTTTAATTTAATTGGGAATGAAAAGTCTAATTCTAACATAAAGAACAAGATATTTCGGGGGGGGGGGGGTAGCTCACGCTCACAAAACTCATATACGGGATAATTCCCATTCGTCTTAGTTTTTAAAACGATACTCCTTATTGCTAGTTGAAAATGCTTATTTTTTTAATTTAATTGGGAATGAAAAGTCAAATTCTAACATAAAGAACAAGGTATTTCGGGGGGGGGGGAGTAGCTCACTTCATATACGGGATAATTTCCATTCGTCTTAGTTTTTAAACGATGCTCCTTATTTCTAGTTGAAAATTGCTTATTTTTAATTTAATTGGGAATGAAAAGTCAAATTCTAACATAAAGAACAAGGTATTTCGGGGGGGGGGGGGGGGTTTAGTCTCACTTTTACTCACTTTCATATACGGGATAATTTCCAATCGTCTTAGTTTTTAACGATGCTCCTTATTTCTAGTTGTAAATGCTTATTTTTAATTTAATTGGGAATGAAAAGTCAAATTCTAACATAAAGAACAAGATATTTCGGAGGGGTTAGCTCACTTCAATATACGGGATGATTTCCATTCGTCTTAGTTTTTTTAACGATGCTCCTTATTTCTAGTTGAAAATGCTTATTTTTTAATTTAATTGGGAATGAAAAAGTCAAATTCTAACATAAAGAACAAGATATTCGGAGGGGGTAATCACTTCATATACGGGATAATTTTCCATTCGTCTTAGTTTTTTAAACGATAGCTTCCATTATTCGGAGGGGGTCTTAGTTTTTAAGTCGACTTATTTTTCACGATGCTCCATTTTCTAGTTGAAAATGCTTATTTTTTAATTTAATTGGGAATGAAAAGTCAAATTCTAACATAAAGAACAAGATATTTCGGAGGGGGGTAACTCAATTCATATACAGGATAATTTCCATTCGACTTAGTTTTTCAACGATTTCTCCATATTTCTAGTTGAAAAATGCTTAGGTTTTTTTGTTTTATTTAATTGGGATTGAAAAGGTTTTGTTGTTGTTTGTTTAATTCTAATTAAAGAACAAGGTATGTCGGTTCGTTTTTGGGGTTTTGTGTTTTTGTAGGCGTAGGGGGTAGCTCACTTCATTGGTATATACGGGATAATTTCCATTCGTCGTAGTTAGTTTTTAGCGATGATAATTTCTCCTTATTTCTAGTTCAAAATGCTTATTTTTTAATTTAATTGGGAATGAAAAGTCAAATTCTAACATAAAGAACAAGATATTTCGAAGGGGTAGATCACTTCATATACGGGATGATTTCCATTCGTCTTAGTTTTTAACGATGCTCCTTATTTCTAGTTGAAAATGCTTATTTTTTAATTTAATTGGGAATGAAAAGTCAAATTCTAACATACAGAACAAGATATTTTCGGAGGGGGTAGCTCACTTCATATACGGGATTAATTTTCATTCGTCTTAGTTTTTAACGATGCTCCTTGTTTCTAATTGAAATGCTTATTTTTTAATTAAATTATGGGAATGAAAAGTCAAATTCTAACATAAAGAACAAGATATTTCGGAGGGGGTAACTCACTTCATATACAGGAAGGATAATTTCCATTCGTCTTAGTTTTCAACGATGCTCCATATTTCTAGTTGAAAATGCTTATTTTTTAACTTAATTGGAATGAAAAGTCAAATTCTAACATAAAGAACCAAGATATTTCGGAGGGGGGTAGCTCACTTCATATACGGATGATTTCCATTCGTCTTAGTTTTTAACGATGCTCCTTATTTCTAGTTGAAAAATGCTTATTTTTTAATTTAATTGGGAATGAAAAGTCAAATTCTAACACCATAACGAACAAGATATTTCGGAGGGGTGTAGCTCACTTCATATACGGGATAATTTCCATTCGTCTTAGTTTTTAACGATGCTCCTTGTTTCTAGTTTAGGTTGAAAATGCTTATTTTTAAATTTAATTGGTAATAAAAGTCAAAATTCTAACATAAAGAACAAGATATTTCGTAGGGGGTAAATCTCACTTTATATACAGGATAATTTCCATTCGTCTTAGTTTTCAACGATGCTCCATATTTCTAGTTGAAAATGCTTATTTTTTTTAATTTAATTGGGAATGAAAAGTCAAATTCTAACATAAAGACAAGGTATTTCGGAGGGGGTTTAGCTCAATTCATATACGGGATAATTTCCATTCGTCTTAGTTTTTACTGATGCTCTTATTTCTAGTTCAAAAAATGCTTATTTTTTTTAATTTAATTGGAATGAAAAGTCAAATTCTAACATAAAGAACAAGGTATTTCGGAGGGGGTAGCTCACCTCATATACGGGATAATTTTTCATTCGTCTTAGTTTTTAACGATGCTCCTTATTTCTACTTCAAAATGCTATATTTTTCAATATAATTGGGAATGAAAAGTCAAAGTCTAACATAAAGAACAAGGTATTTCGGAGGGGGTAGCTCACTTCATATACGGATAATTTCTATTTCGTCTTAGTTTTTAACGAAGCTCCTTATTTCTAGTTGAAAATGCTTATTTTTTAATTTAATTGGGAATGAAAAGTCAAATAAAGAACAGTTCTAACATACAGAGAACAAGGTATTTCAGGGGGGTGGGGGGGTTAGCTCACTTCATTTACGGGATGATTTCCAATCGTCTTAGTTTTAACGATGCTCCTTATTTCTAGTTGATTTCTAGTTGAAAATGCTTATTTTTTAATTTAATTTGGGAATGAAAAGTCAATTCTAACATAAAGAACAAGGTATTTCGGAGGGGGTAGCTAACTTCATATACGGGATGATTTCCATTCGTCTTAGTTTTTAACGATGTTTGACCTTATTTCTAGTTGAAAATGCAATATTTTTTAATTTAATTGGGAATGAAAAGTCAAATTCTAACATAAAGAACAAGGTATTTCGGAGGGGGTAGCTCACATCATATACGGGATAATCTCCATTCGTCTAGTTTTTAAACGATGCTCCTTATTTCTAGTTCAAAATGCATATTTTTTAATTTAATTGGGAATGAAATGTCAAAGTTGAAAATAAAGAACAAGATATTTCGGGGGGGGGGGGGTACTAGCTCACTTCATATACGGGATAATTTCCATTCGTCTTAGTTTTTAACGATGCTCCTTATTTCTAGTTGAAAATGCTTATTTTTAATTTATTGGGAATGAAAAGTCAAATTCTAACATAAAGAACAAGGTATTTCGGGGGGGGAGTAGCTCACTTCATATACGGAGATAATTCCATTCGTCTTAGTTTTTAACGATGCTCCTTATTTCTAGTTGAAACTGCTTATTTTTTAATTTAATTGGAATGAAAAGTCAAATTCTAAACATAAAGAACAAGGTATTTCGGGAGGGGGGAGTAGCTCACTTCATATACGGATAATTTCCATTCGTCTTAGTTTTTAAAACGATGCTCCTTATTTCTAGTTGAAAATGCTTATTTTTTAATTTAATTGGGAATGAAAAGTCAAAATTCTAACATAAAGAACAAGGTATTTCAGGAGGGGGGGGGGTAGCTCACTTCATATACGGGATAATTTCCATTCGTCTTAGTTTTTTAGCGATGCTCCTTATTTCTAGTTGAAAATGCTTATTTTTTAGTTTAATTGAAAATGAAAGTCAAATTCTAAAATAAAGAACAAGGTATATCGGAGGGGTAAAAACTAACTTCATATACGAAGATAATTTCCATTCGTCTTAGTTTTTAACGATGTTCCTTATTTTTAGTTGAAAATGCTTATTTTTAATTTAATTGGGAATGAAAAGTCAAATTCTAACATAAAGAACAAGGTATTTGGGAGGGGGTGGAAAAAAACCTGTGTGAATGAGTTGAAATAAAAGATTTTTCATAAGTGTTTGGTTAGCTTTTAATATGGTTTGACTATTTTTTAGATCTGTATTTTAAATCATTGTATTGGATTTGATGCAGTGGGATGGGAGAGAGAGGGGGATTCTTTGTGCAGACTAATTTTTTCTTCTGTAAAAAAGGGAATCGATAATTTCAAAGTACCAAGTCACATGCAATAGTTACGCTATTATAGAAAATAATTTCAAAGTACCAAGTCACATGATAGTTACGCTATTATAGAAAATATTCAAAGTACCAAGTCACATGATAGTTACGCTATTATAGAAAATAATTTTAAAGTACCAAGTCACATGATAGTTACGCTATTATAGAAAATAATTTCAAAGTACCAAGTCACATGATAGTTACGCTATTATAGAAAATAATTTCAAAGTACCTAGTCACATGAAGGTTACGCTATTATAGAAAATAATTTTCAAAGTAAGTAAAAACGGTTAGTTTTGGAAAAAAAAAACAGACTTGGGACACTCGTGGTATCACCAAGATTAGTAACACATGTCTTTGTCTGTTTCAAGACATGTTGAAAATATAGATTAAAGTTGTTATTAAAATCGTTAATTAAAAGAATAGTGCTTGAGATTCTAATTATTTAACATACGATTTGTGATTTTTTTTTTCGCAAATATGGATTCTTTGAATTCATTGACTTATTCATATTCCTTAATTTAAGAGTAAAGAACTGCTTATTTTCACCTTGGCTGATATCCCTGCTATTCGACGTGGCTTAAAATCACGCTTGGACCCATTAGAGTCGGAGAGGATTGTTGTGTTAAGAACCCCGCCAATTCAAGAAGAAAAGAAGACCAACAGTGTACCTATCGAGATGGAGCGAGTCATAACTTTTACCGATGATATTAATCAAGATGTTACTTTCGTCAAGGAAGTGAAATATATTAACCTAACATGAGCATAATTTTTGAAGCATATATTAAATATTAAAGTTCAATAATATATCGAATCTGTATTGTTTTTTTTTTTTTTTGTTCGACTTGATAGGAATTCTGAAACCGGATGGTCGTTTGAATTTCTTGATGACTAAAGATTTTTTTTTTTTTCTTCTAAAAGGCTTAATATTCTCAAGGTTTTATGTTTTTTAATTTAATTGAGATGAAAAGTCAAAGTATAACATAAAGAACAAGATTTTTTCGGAGGGGGCAGCTCACTTCATATACGGGATAATTTCCATTCGTCTTAGTTTTTTAACGATACTCCTTATTTCTAGCTCAAAATGCTTATTTTTTTTAATTTAATTGTGATGAAAAGTCAAAGTCTTATATAAAGAAACAAGATATTTCGGAGGGGTAGCTCACTTCAACGGATAGCTTTACTTCTTTGATTTGTTCCATATAATACATAAGTGGTGGGGGTGATGGCAGAAAGGATCTCTTACCGGATGAATTAGTTGAAAATAAAGTTTTAACAAGAAATGTCTGAAAATTGTGATCAGAATTAAGAATTGTCTTGAGGGGGGAATTTTCCATGGAAAAGGGGAAGGAATTTTTTTCATGAAACACAACTTCAAAGGTATTTCGGAGGGTGTAGCTAACTTCATATACGGGATAATTTCCATTCGTCTCAGTTTTAACGATGCTCCTTATTTCTAGTTGAAAAAATGCTTATTTTTTAATTTAATTGGGAATGAAAAGTCTAATTCTAACATAAAGAACAAGATATTTCGGAGGGGGTAACTCACTTCATATACAGGATAATTTCCATTCGTCTTAGTTTTCAACAATGCTCCATATTTCTAGTTGAAAATGCTTATTTTTTAATTTAATTGGGAATGAAAAGTCAAATTCTAAACATAAAGAACAAGGTATTTCGGAGGGGTGTAGCTCACCTCATATACGGGATAATTTCCATTCGTTCTATAGTTTTTAATGATGCTCCTTATTTCTAGTTCAAAATGCTTATTTTTCAATATAATAATTGGGGCAAGAAAAGTCAAAGTCTAACATAAAGAACAAGGTATTTTGGAGGGGGTAGCTCACTTCATAGTACGGGATAATAATTTCCATTCGTCTTAGTTTTTAACGAAGCTCCTTATTTTCTAGTTGAAAATGCTTATTTTTTAATTTAATTGGGAATGAAAAATCAGGGGGTCTAACATAAAGAACAAGGTATTTCGGTGGGGGTAGCTCACTTCATATACGGGATAATTTTCCCGTTCGTCTTAAGTTTTTTAACCTGGGAATGAAAAATCAAATTCTAACATAAAGAACAAGGTTATTTCGGAGGGGGTAGCTCACTTCATATACGGGATAATTTCCATTCGTCTAAGTTTTTTTAACAATGCTCCTTATTTCTTAGTTCAAAATGCTTATTTTTCAATTTAATTGGGAATGGCAAAGTCAAAGTCTAACATGAAGAACAAGGTATTTCGGAGGGGGTAGCTCATTTCATATACGGGGATAATTTCCATTCGTCTTAGTTTTTAAACGAAGCTCCTTATTTTACTTGAAAAAGCTTATTTTTAATTTAATTTGGGAATGAAAAGTCAAAGTCTAACATAAAGAACAAGGTATTTCGGAGGGGGGTTTAGCTCACTTCATATACGGGATAATTTCCATTCGTCTTAGTTTTAACGATGCTCCTTATTTCTAGTTGCAAAATGCTTATTTTTAATTTAATTGGGAATGAAAAGTCAAATTCTAAAATAAAGAACAAGGTTATTTCGGAGGGGGTAGCTCACTTCATATACGGGATAATTTCCATTCGTCTTAGTTTTTAACGATGCTCCTTATTTCTAGTTGAAAATGCTTATTTTTTAATTATTGGGGTAATGAAAAGTCAAATTCTAACATAAAGAACAAGGTAATTTCGGAGGGGGTAGCTCACTTCATATACGGATAATTTTCCATTCGTCTTAGTTTTTAGTTTTTTTACGATGCTCTCCTTATTCTTGTTGAAAATGCTTATTTTTTTAATTTAATTGGGAATGAAAAGTCAAAGTCTAACATAAAGAACAAAG
>JAPEVW010000241.1:0-20000 GCA_027921565.1 Artemia sinica
CGTCCGCGTCTGGTCCCGCAACAAGTACAAGTAAGTAAGTAATTTAGATGTCATGTTTTACACTTTTTTGCACCACTCTTTTCACTATTGTGAAAACATTCAAATACTATCCTCCTTTTCTCACTCACTTCTTATCATCAGCCCCGGCTTAAGACCTCGCTAGACCTCTAGGTTAAAGCAATTTAGGGATCCTTTTAAGCACAGATCCATTTATCAAACTATTGAAGTACTGTAGCCGTAGAAGTGTCCCTCAAAATGTCGCCATTCATCTTAACTATAAGACGAGATTAAGATACTATAAGACCATTGTCTTTACAATGTGTCACATAATGGGCTAAAATCCCTCAAAAGCCGTAGAAGTGTCCCTCAAAATGTCGCCATTCATCTTAACTATAAGACGAGATTCAGATACTATGAGACCATTGTCTATTACAATGGGTCACATAATGGGCTAAGATTGGAACGACTTTTGCTATTCTGTTTTCAGATAGTATACTTCTATACTTTTAGGAGAGTATTTTTTAAGGTAAATGAGCTATTCAGTGGCTTACTATTTTAAGAGTTTCTTTGTTTCTAAGAAATAGTCCCCTCTAAATCTAAGAGACTGCAAGCTATACTAGCCTATTTGGTAGTTCGACCCCACTTGCCTTCCTAAATATTGAAAGAGTTTGTTTTTCGTTGATTTCTACTTTATATTTGAAAAATGACTCAGTTTGTTTATATTTGGAAGTTATTTTATGTTTTAAATATTATGTCAGTAGTATTTTGATAGTTCCTCTAGCTTTTTTTAATATACAATGATCGTTCTGAAAATATGGTAAGAACGATTTCTAATCCTAAAGATAAGGCAGACACATAAAGACGGAATAACCTATGGTTTTAAATAAACTTGCAGGAAACATGGACTGATTTTTAAACTCTGTCTATTTTTAATCTCTTTTAATCTTTTAAACTCTTCATATGAAATATTTTGTTCTTTTAGATGAGTGGGATCAATGACGAAGAAGTTCAGAATGCTCGTGAGCGTGACCAACTGTCCCATTTTGCTCTACGATTAGGTTATTCATCAACAGAGGAAAATCGAAGATGGTTTGTCCAACACGAAACTGACCTCTTCCGATTCAGATTACTCGAAGAATCTCCATCGAATTTGAAACAATTTTTGACTGAACAAAACATGAAGTTCCAACAGGTTTGTTAATAATCCTTTTATGTAAACATTTGTACCTTTTGCTTGTTTGCTACATAAATCTTGCCTAATTTGTGAAAAGGCGTTGTTTTGTTACTTTAACAGTGTCTTATTAAAATTTGGCTATTTTGGAAACTTTACTATTTGAAACAAAGGTTTTTTGACCTATTGAAGGTGGGACAAACCATGTCTCCTAATGTGAACCAAAACTAGTTGACCATGCTGATATGTTCAGTCAAGTTTTCTCCAATTGCATAAAGAAAGATAATAAACAGTTTTGCTGAAACCCCCACTTAATAATCAAAAGAATCTTTTGACCTTTAGGTATAGATTTTGTTGGTGAAAAGTTAGTGTGTAAATTATATATAAATAAATAAGTATAATATATAGACAAAAATTATCCATTAACGCGTTTTATTAAATATTAAATGTTTAGCGATAACTTTATATACTCGTAATTAAGATTATGTTTGTCAAAACGGCAAACACATCATAGAAAATAGTTATATTTATCATCCCCGCTAATTATCAAACAGTTCGTGTCAACGAACTGTAAGTAAGGAGCGACCCGGGTCAATAGTAACCAAAACTCTAAAAAACGAAATTTTGATACCAATAGATACATCTAAAGAATCAAATTTTTATGCTGATTTCAAATATATAAGTTTCATCAGTCTTAGTCTTACCCATCAAAAGTTAAGCGCCTGAGAAAATTTGTTTTCCCCAGGGATGATCATATCGATCCAGTAGTCCTAGAATATCGTGAGAGGGCAAACGGAAATTAAAAGTTATAGTGCCCTTTTTAGGTGACCAAAACAATTGGAGGGCAACTTGACCCCTCCCACGCTCATTTTTTTTCCTGAAGTCACACAATCAAAATTTTGAGATAGCCATTTTGTTCAGCATAATCGAAAATCTAATAAATATGTCTTTGAGGATGACTTAATCCCCCACAGTTCCGGGGGGAAGGGCTGCAACTTATGAACTTTGCCCGTTGTTTAGGCCTACATATAGCATTGGTTAATGGGAAGTATACAGACGTTTTCAGGAAGAATTTTCTTTTCCGATGGGGGGGGGGTGAGGGGTATACGGGGGAGGACTTTTTCATGGAGGATGTTTCCTTGGGGGAAGGGACATTTCTATGAAGAGGGCACCGGATTTCCCAGCATTATTTAAAAAACGATCAGAAATTAAATAAAAAAAACAAGTTTTTTTCAGCTGAAAGTAAGGAGCAAGATTAAAACTTCAAACGAACAGAAATTTTTACATATATGAGGGGGTTTGCCCCCCAAGTCAATACCTCGCTGTTTACGCTGAAGTTTTATTTTTAGTACTTTCAAAAGAGCTATCTATTCTAAATAACCGGCCTTTTTGATTCAGGGGTTTGTGATACGAACAAAATTCGAACTTTAGCGTAAAGGGCGAGGAAATGACTAGGGGGCGAACTCCCTTATATACGTAATAAACACATACAAATATAGAAGTTCGTTACGTAATTTAATTCGTAAGTTACGCCAGAACAAAATTTCGAGAAAGCCATTTAACCAAAAAAAAGTAAAATTAATATGCAAATTTCTTTTTATTTATTCATGTACGGTGAGCCAAAATCAAAGCTGCATTAATTCAAAAACGTTCACAAATTAAAAAAAAACAAGTTTTTTTAACTGAAAGTAAGGAACGACATTAAAACTTAAAAATGAACAGAAATTATTCTGTATATGGAAGGGGCTGTCCCCTCCTCAACGCATCGCTCTTTACGCTAAAGTTTGACTCTGTCTCACAACTTTATTTCTTAAACCAATAAAAAACTTTAGCGTAAAGAGCGAGGCGTTGAGGAGGGGACAGTCCCTTCCATATACGGAATAATTTCTGTTCGTTTTAAATTTTAATGTCACTCCTTATTTTCAGTTAAAAAAAACTTGTTTTTTTTTCTATTTAATTTTTATCTTCAAGATTCATTTCTTATGCCACACCTTCTGGCTCTTATGATAGACGCGTGTTTTTAAACTAATCATAGGCAGCGCAAAAGCACTTCCTAAGTAAAGAGCGATGTGGGTACAATATGTTGTTTATTTATTTATTTATTTTTTGGTTTTACACCAGGGCACTTCGTATTGAAGAAGTTTTCGTAGAAACATCAAAAAGGGCTCATTCGATTGGAAATTGAAAGGGATAGTGCCCTTTTTAATAGTCAAAAGTAATTGGAGAGCAATTAACCCCCTCCCATGCCCACCATTTCCCCAAACACATCCAATCAAGATTTTAAGATAACCATTTTGTTTAACGTAGTTGAAAGGTCCGGAAATTACGTATTTGAGGATGTAAGTTATGCCCTGGGGGCATTTAAGCCTTATGTAAAAGGGTGATCGTATACACTTCTGAGGGGGCTCATTGGATTGGTAATCAGTATTTCTAATGCCCTCTTTAAGATTCAGAGTCATTGGAGGGTGGATACCCCCCCACCCCCAAACACACGCACACGCCTTATTTTTTCCCGAAATGCATCTGATATAAATTTTAAGATGGCCATCTGTTGTCGTAGAAGCTTAAAGGGTCATTCGATTGAAAATTGAAGGGACTGGTGCCACTTGTAATAGTCGAAAGTGACTAGAGGGCAACTAACCCCCCTACCACGCCCACCATTTCTTCAAACACATCCTATCAAAATTTTGAGATAGCATTTTGTTCAACGTAATTGAAAGGTCTGGAATTTATATGTTTGAGAATGAACTCCCCCCCCCTCTTACAACCCTCAGCGCAAGGGTTGTAAGTTATGGCCCGGGGGCATATACAGTTTTTATGGAAAGGGTGGTCGTATAACCTCCGGAGGGGGCTCATTAGATTGGAAATCAGATGTTCTAGTTCCCTTTTTAAGAGTCGAAGTGATCGGGGACACTCGCTTCCCCCCCCCCCCACGTTGTTTTTTCCACAAGTGTATCCGATAAAAATTTTGAGATAGCCAGTCATTCAAAAATAGTCAAAGATCATATAATAAGGCCTTTGAAGTGGACAGAATTCACCAGAGTCTGGGGGTAAGGGTTGTAAGTTATATCTCAGGGGTATATAAGGTTTTTATGGAAGGGGTGGTCGTGTGAACTTTAGAAGAGGCTCATCTGATTTTAATGTATTGTTCCTTTTTAAGAGTCAAACATGATGGAGAGCAACTAGCCCCCCCCCCCTCCCTGACATCATCTTTTCCCAAAACGCATTCAATTGAAATTATGAGATAGCCATTTTGTTACCAATAGTCCAAAAATCATATAACTCTGTCTTTAGGGTGGACACAATCCCCCAGAGCCCATTTGCAAGGATTAAAAGATATGCTCGGGGCATATAAGATTTTTATGGAACGGGTAGTCGTTTAAACTTTGGATCGGATGGAGCTCATTTGATTTGAAATTGGAAGTTTTAGTGCCGTTTTTAAGAGTCAAAAGTGGATGGAGGGCAATTACCCCCTCCCCCAAGCCTATCATTCCGCAAAATATATCCGTTCGAAGTTTTAAGAGAGCTATCAGCCTTATTGAAAGGTCCAGTAATTATCTCTTTGGGGATGTCAACCTCCCCACAATCCTCAGGATAAGGGCTGTATGTTAAGCAATTCGTTCATTGTTTACACCTAGTATATGTTTTACTTTCCAAGAAGACGAAGGGTATTCAGGTGAGACTTTCAGAGAATGTTGAGGGGAGTGTTGAACTAAATCCAAACACGTTATGTGTATACGGATTGTCAAAACGGCACAACACAGGAATAATTGAGTATATTAATTTGGAAAATTCAGGAAATAATAAGGGATTTGATCAAAAAGGTAATACTTGCATGCTACCAATACTACTAAAACAAACACCACTATTGCTACCACACTACTTCATTTACAGTATTAAGGGGAAATTTGAACTAAATCAAAAGACGCTATGCGTATGCACATTGTCAAAATAGCGTATCTCAAGAATTGATTTGGATATTAAGTTGGAACTTTCAGAGACTACGTAAAGGCAAAGATCATCTCACCAAAAGCCAATATGTGCACACTACTGCTATTGCTACATTTACTATTGCTACTAGTACTTCTATTGCAACTACTTGTAGGTCTAAGAGCATTGAGATGAAAATTTCAAGAAGCATACGAACATACAAGTTATCAAAAGGCCACATCAGCAGTGTCCTAGCAATGGCTGATTGTATTTGAAATTTCCAGGACTTGATAAGAGGGGTGTTCTACTGACCAAAAGGCAATAGGTTAATACTACTGCTGCTAGTAGTACATGAGCATGTGGACTTTCAAAAAGGTAGCAAAGAAATATCTGAAGAGTAACTTGTATTATTAATTTAGACCTTTAAGGGTAAGTTGTGGGGGACTTTGAACTAGCCATAAGGCACTATATGTATACTTTTAATACTACCACTATAGTTACTGTAACTAATGATGCTAAGGGTAGCAAGATGAAACTTATAGGGAAAGTTTAGGAGTTTCAATTAAGCGAAAAAACTGTATGCATGCAGGTTTTCAAAGGAGCATAAAAGCAATATCAGAGGCAACACCACTGTAATAGCTAGAAATATCATTGAAACTTTTAAAGGAGCTAATTTGATTCAAAATTAAAAGTTCCGGTGCCTTTTCTAAGAGTAAAAAGAGAACGAAGGGGTAGCAGCCCTTCTCTCAAACCCATTCATTTTCTAAATGCATCCAGTAAAAATTTTGAGACAGCCATTTTGCTCAGCATAGAATGACTGGGGGTATTCAGTTTAAACTTTTGGGAATACTACTATTATTACTTCTGCTCTTACAATTTTAAATAAGAAGAGTGTAAGTGTATCCAGGCTATCAAAGAGCATAGGTAGAATCTTTTGGGAATGATATTAAGTTTGGTTTTTCAGGTCAGCTTCAGAAGCTATAAAATTAAATTAGAAAATACTATTTGTGTCAGGATTAAAGATTGTTAAAAAAGTTTCTCCAACATACAGATCGCAACCCATACTATTGATTCTTATAGAAAAAAACTGAAAAGATGTAAAAAATTATTTTTCCCATGAATAAAAAACGTCAATAAAATGTCAATAAAAACGAACAGAAATAATTTAAAAAACTGCTTTCACAAAACAAGTTTTTCAAAGAAAAGTAAAGAGCTCCATTAAGCCAAGAATGTGTAGAAATAAAGTCAAATCAACTTCCAAGGGTAAAACTACTACAATTCACCATCTATAAATAAATGAAATTCAAAACGAACAGAAATTACAATAAACAGCCGAGTCAAACTCAAAACGAACAGAAATTACAATAAACAGCCGAGTCAAACTCAAAACGAGCAAAAATTAACATGAGTATGGCTGATAACCCCCATAACATAATTTGTACTTTACTGAAAACAAAATACGTTTTAAATATTTTCACTTCTCTTACTTTCATAAATAAAAAATTATCAAAACTTTGAGGACTAAATACCAGTATATGTCAATTAAACTTAAAATCCACGGTTTTTTTTTTTTTTTTTTTTTTTTTTTTTTTTTTTTTTTTTTTTTTTCAGTAATGCGCAAATTATATTCTGGTCTTAAGAAGGCATGGGGGTTGTCAGCCCTACTCATGTTAATTTTGTTCGTTTCGAGTTTGATTCGGCTATTTATTGTAATTTCTGTTCGTTTTGAGTCTCATTTATTTATTGATAGTGATTTGTTGTAATTTTACCCTTGGAAGATTATTTGACTTTATTTCTGCTCATTCTTGGCTTAATGGAGCTCTTTACTTTTCTTTGAAAAACTAGTTTTGTGGAAAAAGTTTTTTAAATTAATTTTGAATAATAGTGATTAGTAAGTTGCTATTGCCATCATTCTAAAACAGTACATGACAATACACTCAGTCTATTGTGTATTCAGAATAAAAATAGGGTTAAATTCTGTCTCCTCTCTACTCATAATAATATTAATCAACCTAATAGTTATGGAAAAGAAATAATCATTCTTTTTACAATTTCTAAGTGCCCGTAACCCTTAGCCAATTGCCAATCTGAAAATCATCTCTTGATGTTATACGACGTGCACATGAGGTGTCTGTCTCCGAAGCACCTTTGCAATGAGAGCCAGGTGGTTTCCAAACCACACGTGAGAGTTTACGTTTTTTCTAGTATGCTTGAAGCCTTAAAGCAGCCGAGTATTTCTTAATATCCAAATTGTGTACAGTCAGTTAGGTTTCATGAAAAGATGACGAATTCACACAGGGTTTAACAGTATACCCTGTTTTTTTCCTCGGCGGGGGGGGGGGGATTTTGGTGACATTTTTAGACTTCTGTTTTTTTGGTGGGGGGGGGATAGATTTTTTTTACATTCCTCACTAAGGAGTATACTTTACGATTTTTTGTCGTTCGACAAGCGGTGCTGCTGGATAGGGAAAATTGGTTCTTGTAAAACACCCAATCTCTTAACAACTTTATATCTCTTGAAATCATTGGTCTCATTTTAGGTATCTGAAGAAGAAAAGATGTCTCTGTCAACCGAACTTTCTTCTTGTGGCTATAACTTGTCAGCTGTAAAAGTCCAATCAATAGAGTACTTCAAAGTCCCTTTTACGGAAGCATTAGACTTGGTTCGAACTAGGAAAGCATTTATTCATAAGGGCTATGCCTATGTTGCATTTGAGGACTTTGGCTCAATTATTGGAGCGTATTTTAGACTTCAGCTATCTCAAGCTATGGTGGTAGGCTCTTTTTTCCTTTTATTTTTAAATGAATTTAATTTTACCATTTTTTTTTCAGGAATAACATGTGAAATACCATGGTTTCAAATAAATGAAAACAAGAAATACCTTTAGTCACATTCCTTCGGGGATGGATTTGACGATCCTTCCCGCCAGAGATTAAGCTTAAGATCTCCCCTCCTCCAGAAAACAGTTTTTAGAAGCCTCAAGGGAGGCTCTTAAATACTTATAATAGGAATCATTCTCTCTATAAGATTAAGGAAAATCATGCCTGTACAACGGAAAATAGGGCTTCTCCTTTTCCTCAAGATTTAATTGCAGATTCGAAAGGAGGATTTGAGTAGTCAATCTGGGTTTGTCCCTGTTAAATATAGGAACGGGGTCTTAATTGGTGATAAGAAATGTGTAATAGAGATGAATAGAACATTATGAGAATGTATTAGACAGTGATAAAGCTACAAGAAATGATATAGAAAAGAAATAAAACGTTTATGACAGTTCTTGAGTGAAGACAGATTTTTTTGTGACAGTACCAAAATGTACTGTCACAAGGCTACAGTAAAAGGTTACAGTACCAACAGTATCAAAAGGATAAAAAAATAATAAGGTTTCAGTCTTTTATAGGTCGATAAATGAATTTTTGAAATAATGTGGCTATGAAGTTAGACGTAAATTACTGAAGATTATTATCATGATTTTTGATAATGGAGAAGTACCTAGAGATTTCAAGGCAACTTTAATTAAACTCCCTTTATCTAAAAAAAGGGTAAAAATGAGTGTGGTAATTATAGAGGCATTATCTTGGTTTCTGTTGGAAGCAAATTACTTTGTATGATGATGCTTTTAAGACTTAGGGATGCTATAGATAGAATTTTAAGAGAAAAACCGTGTGTTTTGGGGAAGGCGGGAGGATGCGTCGACCAAATTTTTACTCTTAGATTAATAACTGAGAAGTGCCTGAGCCACCAGACCCCTTTAGTCCTCAGTAGTATACATTTTGAACAAGTGTTTAATTCATTCGACAGAAGAGCTGTAGTGAAGGTTCTACCTATCCTTGTATTGTATACCGGACACATACATTAAAGTGATTAGCGATATATACGACAGCAACATTGCTGGAGCTAAGTTAGGAAATGAGGGTAGTTGCTGGTTTATATTGAATAAGGAGTTAGGCAGAGTTGCTGTCTTTCCCCATTTATATGGACCATCTGATGGAATTTTGTCCTAAGAACATAGCAAAGGCTATGGGAAAGCATGAAATCAAATGGGAAGGTAAAACTCTCCTAGACTTAGATTATGCTTATGATTTGAGTATCCTATAGGAAAATGTTGACAAAATGAATGATTTTTTTTGAAGTTTTGGGAGTTCAGGGTGCAAGAATATGTTTGAAAATTAATGTTAAGAAGCCTAAGTAACTTAGACTAGGAATAAGTGAAGGTGAAGAGGTGATGTTGGGTAACAAAAAGATCGATCAAATGGATATCTTCAATTGCTTAGGTAGTAATATTAGTTAAGATGGTCAATGCAGTGAAGATGTTAAAAGTTGAATAGCCAAGACCCAGGGTGTTTTTTCACAGTTTGAAAAGGTTTTGAAGAATAAGAAGGTAAGTCTGCGAACGAACGTCAGAATATTGGAAGCTACAATGGTAAAGTATAATTCTGGAACACGGTCGCTTTGGAAGATGGAGGAGGATTTGTTAGATATTTTTCAGAGGAATTACCAACGAATCGTCTTGGGTACCTGTTTGACTTACCATATTTCCAACAGTAAGCTATACGGAAAATGTGGTTCTATTCCACTTTCTTGGGCTATAATGACAGAAAGATTGAGATGGCTAGGACCAGGTATGGAAAAAGTTCCAAAGCTGCCAGTAGCTGAATTCCAAAAGCTGCCGACACTTTAGCCGCTCAACTTGTGTTTTGACAGCTTTTCTTTGAGTAAAAAGTGTTTTTATATGTAAAAATGGTATTTTCAGACGAAATCTGCCAACAAATTTCACTAAGCCATAAAAAACTGCCATATAGCACTTTTTGCATGGCGGTCTAGGACACGTTTTGTGGATGATTGTGGATGACATATTGCCAAAGATCGCTCCTTTCGGCCATTCATCTAGGAACAGACGAAAAGCAGCTTCTCGAATGTATTGGGAAGAAGTCGTAAGAAAGGATTTTAAAAAATTAGTACTTCTTAGGAGGGTGTAGAGAGGAAAGTTTTGAATAGATTAGGACGGAGGAGGACCGTGCGCAGCTCTGTTAGAATCAGGCGGCTTGAAGCTGTAATGACTTAGTAGCAGTAGCAGCTTGACTTACTTGACTTATGTCCCATCCGTCCTTGAAGGTCGTTTTGGGGCCTCTTCTTTAACCAGTTCATTGATATGCCCCCTGTAGTTGCTTCTGTTGTCGGCCAGGCGGCAGAGTTGTGGCAGGTTGCAGGGTGAGAAGTTTTCTTTCCATCTCTTCGGAGGGTGACCTCTGGGGTGAGAACCGTGTCTCATGATGAATAAGGAAGCTGCTGAGTCTTGTTTAGGCTAGCTAGGAAGGTATTAATAATAGAATACTGAATGCTCATTTTATGACTAGAAAGTTCAGGGTATCAGTTATAGTAGTATACGCCCTTGTAGAACCGACTGACGGAGATACTAGTGACTCAGATGAATTTTACTTACAGTTATAGGAGCAAATAGACAGGGTCCCAGGTAGAAATATGATGTTATTACTGGGAGATTTTGAAGCCCAGGTTGGTAGAAATAGGGATAGATGGTATCCCAGCCTTGGTAAATTTGGTGTAGGAAAAGAAAACAGTAATGGATACAGACTTTTGCAATTTTGTAGGTATAACAATCTAGTTATAACCAATACGGTGTTTGGTCATAAAATGGCTCATAGGTTAACATGGTATTCATGTGATGGTAAGACAGCAAACCTTATTGATTATGTTATAGTAAACCGAAGACTGGCAGGATAAATACAAGATACTAGGGTATATAGGAGTGCTGTTATTGATGTTAAAACTAAAGATCACCATCTAGTAGTGTCAAGGGTTAATTTAAAGCTGAAATATCGGAAGGGTAACTACTTCCCGGGAAGTTATGATGTTGGTAGACTCCAGGATGAGAATTTGAGAAAAATTTTCCAGGAACAGTTGAATACTAAACTTGAGAGTTTAAAATTTGATAATATGGAAGATGGTTGGAATAATTTTAGAAAAATAATTTGTGAAGTTGCTGAAGGTGTATTAGGGAAGAAAGCTAGTACTGCAGCTAAGAATATTAGTGAAAAAGCTTTATGTTTAATAGAAAGGAGAAAGGACTTGTACAAGACTTATCTGAGGGATATATCGTATGAAAACAAAAGAAATGTAAAGAAAGTGGAGAAAGCATTAAAATATGAACTAAAGAGGTGTGAAGTGGAGGCCAGGGATAAAATTGCCGAGGAATTGGAAGATGCAGCTAGACGGCATAGTAGTAAAATATTGTACTGGCACGTTAACAAATTGAGCGGGAGTAGTCAATCCGGACTTGGCCCAGTTAAAGATAGGAATGGGGTCGCAATTAGCGATAAGGAAAAAACTAAAGAGAGATGGGCCGAACCTTTTGAGAATTTGCTTAACCGAGATAGAGTTACAGGAAAAATATAAGGGAAAATGAAAAAGTTTGTGATACCTTGGATGTGAAGGAAGATTTGTTTTGTGAGGAGGAATTAGCAACAGTACTAAAAGGATTAAAGAATAATAAGGCTCCAGGTGCTGATAGGGTGGTAAATGAGTTTCTGAAATATGGTGGCTCTGAGGTTAGAAATAAGTTACTGATGATTATGAATATGATTTTTGAAAAAGTACCTAACGATTTTAGGAAAACCTTAATTAAGCCACTTTATAAGAAAGGTGATAAAAGTGAGTGTGGTAATTATCGAGGCATTAGTCTGGTCTCTGTAGGTAGTAAATTACTTATTAATATGATACTTTTTAGACTGAGAGATGCCGTAGACAAAGTTTTAAGAGAAGAGCAGTGCGGTTTTAGAAAAGGCAGAGGATGTGTCGACCAAATTTTCACTCTTAGGCTAATAATTGAGAAGTGCCTGATTTTTCAAAAACCTTTGGTCCTCAGTTTTATAGATTATGAGCAAGCGTTCGATTCTGTTGATAGAAGAGCTTTAGTAAAGGTTTTATCCTTCTATGGTATACCAGACAAATACATTAAAGTGATTAGTGCTATGTACGAGAATAACACGGCTGCGGTTAAGGTAGGAAATGTGGTTAGCAGCTGGTTTTGTATTAAATAAGAAGTTAAGCAGGGTTGTGCTCTATCCCCCTTTGTATGGATTATTTTATGGACTTTGTTTTAAGGAGCACAGGAAAGGCAATGGGAGACCACGGAATCAAATGGGGAGGAAAAAGTCTCCTGGACTTGGATTATGCTGATGATTTAAGCATCCTAGATGAAAGTGTGAGCAAAATGAATGAAGTTTTAGAGGTTTTGCGAGTTCAGGGTGCTAGAATTGGTTTGAAAATTAATGTTAGGAAGACTAAGTCACTAAGGCTAGGAATGAGTGAAGATGAAAAGTTGATGTTGGGTAATGAAAAGATTGATCAGGTGGGCAGCTTCACTTACCTTGGTAGTATTATTAGTAAAGATGGTGGGAGCAGTGAAGATGTTAAATATAGAATATCCAAGGCTCAGGGTGTGTTTTCACAGTTAAAAAAAGTCTGGAAGAATAGGAAGATAAGTCTGCAAACCAAGATTAGAATATTAGAAGCTGCTGTGATGACAGTGGTCAAATATGGCTCTGAAGCATGGACGCTCCGAAAAGCGGATGAAGATTTGCTAGATGTTTTCCAGAGAAATTGCTTAAGGATTGTTCTGGGTACCCGGCTGACTGACCGTATTTCAAACAATAGGCTATACGAAAAATGTGGTTCAATATCGCTCTCTAGGGTTATAATGAAAGACAGGTTGAGGTGGCTAGGGCACGTTGTGTGGATGAAGGATGACAGATTGCCGAAGATTATTCTTTTCGGCCAACCATCTAGGGCTAAACGGAGAGCAGGTCGTCCCCGTCTTGGGTGGGAGGACGTCATAAAGAAAGATTTAAAGGAAATGGGAACTTCGTGGGCGGGTGTAAAAAGGGAGGTTTTGAATAGATTGGGGTGG
This sequence comes from Artemia sinica, assembly GCA_027921565.1. Taxonomy (NCBI): domain Eukaryota; kingdom Metazoa; phylum Arthropoda; class Branchiopoda; order Anostraca; family Artemiidae; genus Artemia; species Artemia sinica. The sequence continues at coordinate 13,027 of JAPEVW010000241.1, forward strand.
AGGAGGAGCGTGCGTAGCTGTGTTGGCCTCAGGTGGCTTGGTGCTGCGGTGAGTTGTTAGTAGTAGTAGTAGTAGATGGGAGATGATCCGAACCTGGAGTAACTGACACGTCTGAATGGCATTGCGCAATGAGGTGAAACGAAACAAATATATTAGCAATTCAAGTTGCCGAATGTTCTGTAATCCTTGTCGGAATAGTAACAGTTGGGTAGTAGCCATGACAAAGCATCAAGTTCAAAAAATCTAAATTAGGGCCGGTCAGTTTCAGCAGATCAAAGTTGAAATCACCAATAAAAACACACTCGCGATTTCTTCGAAGCAAATTAGTCATAAACTGCTCAAAATCCCCAAAAAAATCATCTGGAGTAGCACTAGGCGGCCGATAAACCGAAGATATCAAAATCTTTCTTTTATCAATCTGGGCTTCAATAGATAATATTTCCAGCTTACCCTCATTCCAGTAACAAAAATCCTTTTAGAACTGTAAAATTAATACCTTACTTCACAAGAAACGCCAAACCTCCTCCCCTCATTACTGTCCTTAATTTGCCAACAATTTGATACCCTGGAAAAAAAATGTGACGAGAGAAAATTCTCCTGAGTAAAAAAAAAAGATTCACAAATCCCAAGAAAATCAATATTATCTTTAAAAAATTCAAGAAAATTATTAACATCGTGGTGGTTAGAAGACACATGACAGTTCCACTGAGCCACTTTAAGCCCTGACATACTACGAATATCAAAATGCTCCTCCCACGCTCAATTTTTTCTTAAAGTCATCCAATTAAAATTTTGAGATAGTAATTGTGTTCAGCATAGTCGAAAATCTAATAAATATGTCCTTTAGGATGACTTAATCCCCCAAAGCTCCCAGGGGAAGGGTTGCAAGTTATGAACTTTGCCCATTGCTTACATATTGTATTGGTTATTGAAAAGTATACAGACACTTTCAGGAAGGATTTTTTTCTGGTGGGGGGGGGATAGAGGAGGGGGTTACTCGGGAGAATATTTCCGTGGAGGATGTTTCTTTGGGGTAAGGGATATTTCTATGAAGGGGGCGCCGGATTTCCTAGCATTTTTTAAAAAACGATCAGAAATTAAATTAAAAAAAAACAAGTTTTTTCAACTGAAAGTAAGAAGCAACATTAGAACTTAAAACGAAAAGAAATTATTACGTATATGAGGGGGTTCTCCACCAAGTCAATACCTCGCTCTTTACGCTACATTTTTTTAGTGCTTTCAAAAGAGCTATCTAGTCTAATTAAACGGCCCTTGTGATTCAGGGGTTTGTGAATAATTTTTTTTTAACTTTTAACGTAAAGAGCGTGGTATTGACTAAGGGGAGAACCCCCTCATATACGTAATAACATATACGTAATAAAAAAAAACAAGTGATACGGCTCAATAGTAATAGAAACTTTTAAAAACGGAATTTTGATGTCAATAAATGTATCAAAAGAATAGGCTTATAAAGCTGATTCTAAATATATAAATTTTATTAAGTTTAGTATTACTCATCAAAGGCTACGAGCCTGAGAAAATTTACCTGATTTTTTAAAGAGGGGGTAAACATCCCCTATAAGTGAAAGAATTTTAATGAAAATCACACCGTCAGATTCAGCGTATCAGAAAACCCTATTACATAGGTTTCAAGCTCATATCTGCAAAAATCTGTAACTTTGTATTTTTTGCCAGAACAAAAATATACGAATATAGAAGTTCGTTACGTAAGTTAATTTGTAAATTACGTCAGAACTAAATTTAGAGACAGCCATATTGCAAAAGAAAAGTAAATTTTTTATGCGAATTTTGTTTACTTATTCAATGACGGTGAGCCAAAATAAAAGCTGCATTAACTAAAAAACGATCAGAAATTAAATAAAAAAAAAATAAGTTTTTTAAACTGAAAGTAAGGAGCGACATTAAAACTTCAAACAAACAGAAATTTTTCCGTATATGAAAGGTACTGTCCCCTCCTCAACGCCTCGCTCTTTACGCTAAAGTTTGACTCTGTCTCACAATTTTATTTTTTAAAACAATAAAAAACTTTATTGTAAAGAGCGAGGCGTTGAGGAGGGGACAACCCTTTTCATATACGGAATAATTTCTGTTCGTTTTAAGTTTTAATGTCGCTCCTTACTTTCAGTTTAAAAAACTTGTTTTTTTTTATTTAATCTTACTATAAAAGGCGTTTTCCACTCATCGACATGCAACACAATTTTAATCAAAACTTTAATACCGGTAGGCTAAAGAGACAATTCCATATATTATAAACCAACAAATTTGTTGTTATAGTGATTTTCTGCCATTTTGTATGTTGCCTTGACCCTCACTGGGGGGATGGGGTACTGTTTTATTTAAGAAAGATTACATTTGGAAAGAATAAAGTTCTATCAAACTTCTAACGTTCTTTGGGAGTGGAGAGTTAATTAGTACTTCTTAATCTTTACTGGTGTGTTTTACTTCTCTAAAGAAATTTGAATATAGATCAACTATTATCTTGCCTAAATGACAGTCTAGCACCCCTCCCTCCTTGGAGTCAGGTACAGTTTGATTTTAAAAGAAAAAAGGTGAAGTAGCTCATCTTTTTGTTTTTTGGATTAATTTATCTAATGAACTTATTTACAACTATTTTTTCTCTTGTAAAGAAGTGAGGTATATCAAAAGACACTCTGTTTGGCAAGGATATGAGAATTAATACTATCTGGAATATTTTATTAACAGCTAGCATATAGCTCTCAAATTTAAACTTTAAGGGAGTGTTTGGGGGCCTGGAAGACCTTAGATCTTAAGTTAGGCAGAGCTAATAATAATATTATATTGCCTTTTCATAGACCATTTTAGAAAATATTTGACTTTCAGTCAAAATTCAATCCTTTGGGATCAAGAAACTAAAAGAAAACATAGACAAATTTAAATGAGTCCTGATTCACAACAACGTAAAGCAAGGCCAAAGAATTTGGGACAGCTTGTTGTTTCCAAACTATGGAACTTAACGAAAATCTTACAACCCTGAAACAAATTCCCATATTAAGTAATGAAAATCCTATTTTTGAACTTTTTGCAGGTTAAATAGGTTGCATCAAGACATGGCTAACTGCAGACAGAGAAAAGCCAAGACAGATAGTCCAAGTAATTGAGAGGCAAATGTTTAAATGGCTGGGACACGGGTAAATGGCGGGAGTATGCATAACTCTCTTATTAGACACATACTTGTTTGTTAGTTTTTGGAAAGGCATGCCTGCCTAGAGTCTCAGGCATGTTATCCAAGAATTCAAAATTGACATAAGACCGTTAGATTGCCTGTAATGAGAGGCAAACAAGGCACGCCGGCCATCTTTACAAAATAATTAAATTTTGACAAAATAATTTACAAAGTAATAAATTTTGACGAGAAATCCAATTTACAATTTAATCACCGTTACCAATTTACATCGTTATTTAAATTGAAATTATTACTTAATTTAGAAACCATATTCTTTCTAGTTGTTGACGTCGCTCTTTAAGTCTTTCTCGTCACTTGATCCAATTTTAGACAGTTGGGATTGACAGAATTTAATTTTCAAAATTTATTTTCGCAGTATTCACCCTCAAAACTAGATCAAAATGGCATTCAGTCGATTGCACCTTATATGGATACTACTTTCCAGACAAATCTAATCTGGAACAAAAAGGGATGAAATTTACAAAAATACAAAAAGAAACTTGACTGTAGAATGATAAAAAAGAAAAAGATATATTTTGAACTGTCCAAGGAGCTGATGGAGAAAGGATTCTGTTTACCAGACGAAGAGAACTCAGCTACTGACATGGTGTGGGCACAAGCTTGGTTTTTAGAAAGCATATACAAATAGTTTAAAGATGCTACAAAACAGACTGGCTCAGAAGCAAATAAAAGAACTAATTTTTTTCAAGATAGGACCTGGGATGACAAACACTCATTTTCCCTAATTGCAGTTTCTGAAACAATGGTTGACAAAAAAAAAGTAGTAGTTATACTTTTAAAAAAAGTTAAAAAAAAGTTAAAAAACGTTAAAAAAAGTAGTAGTTATAATACCCAGTTAAAAAAATCCCAGTTAATACCCAGTAGTAGTTATAATAAAAACCCAGATTTAGTAGACTTAGCAAAAGCAGACCTTCTACACTTATAGAGAAGGAGCCAGGAAAGCAAAGGAAACAAAAGAAGAAACTCAAATGTTACAGAGTAGATTTTAATTGATATAACATTAATTCAAGAGTAGAAGCGGCTCAAAGCACAAATGGGTGAAGAGACAAAACAGAAAAGACGCGAAGACAGAATTTTAGTTCTTAAGGGGCTATTGTCTTCAGTTACCTCACATCCCAAAAATCCTCAAGGTCATGGGAAACCCATTAATGGCGAAATACAGAGAGTGTCCTGAAAGGGCTCACTAAAGCAATTGTAGTTGTTTTCGAGTCTTCATAATCATTCAGTTTTAGAAATAAAAAATATATATGAATATTTTTAATTTGCTATTTATATGTTATATTTTTAGTAACATTTTACTTTATGTATCAGGACAACTGAAACGATATAAAATATTATCTTTTTTTATTTCATGAAAAAAATATGTCAATAAAAAACGAACAGAAATTAATTTAAAATACTTTTTCCACAAAATAAGTTTTTGAAAGAAAGGTAAAGAACTTCATGAAACAAACAATGAGCAGAAATAAAATAGAATAATCTACCAATAGCAATAATACCACAAACCACCATCAATAAATAAATGAAACCCAGAATGAACAGAAAGTACAATAAATAACCAAGTCAAACCCAAAACGAGCATAAATTAACATGAGTATGGCTGATAACCCCAATCCTTCTCAAGACCAGAACAAAATTTGTGCTTTACTGAAAAAATACAAGTGATTGCGCATTGTCGGTTTAATGTGCATTGGATGATATTTATTTCTTAAAGTGTTAATAATTTTCATTTTGTTAAAGTTAAAAAAGTTGTATTTTTTTCAGTAAAGTACAAATTATCTTCTCGTCTTGAGAAGGCATGGGGGTGAATTATTTGAATTTTCATTGAGGATATGTAAAATTAGTTATATTCAAGAAACACGAATGAAGGCTAAAAACAGGATGAAGGTCAAAGTGGAAAATGGAGGCTACCAAGAAAAAATTTTCAACTATGATTTCAATTATTCCGTGATTTCAACTATACCCATTACCTCTTTTATAATAAGGAGAGGTGGCAATAATAGAATCTAAAAGTCCCGTTTCAAGACTGTAATGCAAATACTATCGTGCCTAGAATTATTAAATAAAAAAAAACCTAGTTTTTTCAACTGAAAGTAAGGAGCAACATTAAAACTTAAAATGAACGAAAATTATTGCATATATGCAGGGGCGTCCTGAGGCTCATTTTATTGGGGGGACGATCCTCGTAAATTTTACCGAATCGCTACCTGATCTATGCCGAATTTTCAGCAGAAATAAAGAATTTTGCTAAATTTCGACCAATTTTGCAAAATATCTGACGAATTGCAAATAACTTAGGGATGGGCACGCCCCTCCCCCCTCGAGACACCACTGCACATGTGAGGGGGTTTGCCCCTTTGTCAATAATTCACTCTTTACGCTAAAGTTTTAATTTTGTTCTGATTCTTTAGGAATGGCCCCCCCTGAATCACAAAAGCCGTTTAATTAGAATAAATAGCTTTTTTGAAAGTACCAAAAAAAACTTTAGCGTAAAGAGTGAGGACAAAAAAATTACATTCTAATAAATAAAGTAATCAGCAACAAAACTAAGAATAAATCTGACACCGCACAGAGAATGTATTTCTAGGAAAACAACTGGCCAATCCCTACCCTGAGAAAATTAAGATTACAAACTTACATTTTTGGGAGTTACATTTCATCCGTAATTTGACTATAAGTAGCATAACCAATAAGAATAAAAGTACGTATTTAAGCTGTACTATTTAAAGAAAAATTTTGTGTCAAAAAAGAAGCTTTTAGGGGTTGTTTCTTCCTTTTTTCGAAAATAAGGCAAATTTTCTCAGGCCATAACTTTGGTTCGGTAAGACTAAACTGGACTAAACTTATATATTTGAAATTAGTATAAAAAATCATGTATCCATTTAATGTATCTATTGGTGTCAAAATTCTGTTTTTTAGAGTTTTGGTTACTATTGAGCCGGGTCACTCCTTACTTACAGTTTGTTACCACGAACTGTGTGGGGTCACCCCATCGTCAATCCCTCGCACTTCAAGCTAAAGTTCGAATTTTTTGCCAAATTTTAAAGAATGTCTCCTGAATCACAAAGGCCTTTTAATTAGAATAGAAATCTATTTTGAATGTGCTAAAAAAAAATGACTATAGTGTAAAGAGTGATGCATTGACAAGGGGGTGACCCCTCTCATATGCGTAATAAGTTCTGTTCGTTTTAATTTTCAGTTTTTTTCCTTACTTTCAGTTGAAAAACTTGTTTTTTTTTCTGATCTTTTTTTAAAATAATGCTGGAAAATCCGGCTTCCCCACCATAGGAAATTCTTTTCCTCCGTGAAAAATTACTCTACGAAAAAATCCTCCCGCGTCCCCCCCCCCTCTCTACCAGAATAATCCTTCCCGAAGACGTTTGAATGCTTCCCAATAACCAATATTATATGTAAACAAAAGGCAAAGTTTTTAACATGCAGCCCTTCCCTGGGGGACTGTGGGGGTTAAGTCATCCTCAAAGACACATTTATAAGATTTTTCGATAGTGCTGAAAAAATGGCTATTTTGAATTTTGAAATTTTGATTGGGTGACTTTGGGGGAAATGAGCATGGGAGGGGGGCTAGCTGCCCTCCAGTATTTTTGGTCACTTAAAATACCAGCTAGAGCTTTTGATTCCATATTAAATTATCCCTTTACCGATCTTTTACGAACACTGTTGATATGATCACCCCTGGGGAAATATAACAAACAAATAAACACGCATCCGTGATCTTTCCTCTGACGAA